>JAQZBX010007057.1:0-50738 GCA_029593785.1 Cabassous unicinctus
CATGGGATGAATGTAGGGTGGAGGAAAAGAGAGATGAAAGGAGGCAAAGCTGCCACCAGAACCCCTGTCAGTTAGAGTTCCTGTACATGGAAAGCTGAAGCCAGAGGATCAGGCTCCTGGGAGGAGGCAAGAATTCTTAGTTGGAAAGTTAGATATCCACACAGAGGCATCATGAAGCAGCTGTGTGTGTATCAGGACTGCATGGAATGGATTGGGTTGCATACATAAATGTAGAAGTCATGCCAGTATAGATGGTGTTTAAGACCAAGACACTCCAGCAACAGAACAGGGTGCTAAAGAAGGAAAGTTGTTCAAAGATTAAGCCCTGAAGAAACACATGCTGAGAGGCTCTGGAGAAACAGATATCCCAGCAATGAGGCAGAGGGGAAAGGGCATTAAATTCAGATAAATACAAACAAAAATTGCAGTGAAAAAGAAGCTAACTGATAGAAGTATTTCAGGGAGGTGATGTCAACAGTGTCAAATGCAGCTGATGGAGTAAATTAGTAGAGTAAAATTTGGGGGCAATGGAAATGTTCTATTATTAAATCATGCTGAGGTTGCCCAACACTGTACATTTACAAAAAATGTATATTTAATTTTATATCATGTAAATCATACCACAATAGTTGTTTAAAAAAAGAAATTTGCATATCCTCTCATATGATTAAGGTTTTCTATGCCCATGTATTCACCCAGGGGAAATAAAAACATGTTTTTATAAAAAGTACTTGTATGTGGATATTCATAATAACTGTAATCATAATTCCCCAAACTTGAAGCAACTGAAAAATCTGCCAAGATTAAAATACATAAACATTTTGTAACGTTGTCATTCAAAGTCAAAGAATTCAATGAAAAAGCAGAGAGAATTACTGATGGACACAGCCAACAGCATCGACAAATTTCAAAACATTATTTTAAGGTAAAGATGTAGGCACCAAAGGATCTATTCTGATTTATTTCATTTTTATGACTTACAAAAAGTGGCAGAAATGATTTATGGTGAAAGGAATTAGAACAAAGGCTGCATGCTAATGTAGGGTGTATGCATGTTGACTGAGGTACAAAAGTTATTTTCTGGATTAATCGAAATCAATGATTCATATCTTGATATGTTTGTTGGATACTGAATGGTATGGAGAAGTGAAAAGTTTTAAAGTTTTCACAGTCATTCAGTTAAGATTGCCACATTTCACTGTACTTCAATTTTACATTACTTTAAAAAACCAATTAGAAAGAGAGAAAGAAGAATGATCATTAGAATGTATTGGAGACAAGGACATTTTATTTTCTGCCTCTCCTCTCCCCTTTCAACACACACCACAGATCCTCTCATAGATGACCTGTGAAAGCTGCCAGTTGGTGGTATGTTCCAGGTGGAATCCTGAGGAGTTCTCTGTGATTTATTATGGCTGAAAGATCCATGGTTACTTGGCAGAGACCTATGGATGGCTGAAGTTCCATAGATGGTCTGTGAACCTCTCTGAAGCCTGTTGCTGGGCTGATCCTTGGGGAGCTGTGAGATGTGGTGATGGAGCTGCTGCCAAAGGACATATGTCCAGGCCTCACACTCCACTTTTCATCAGATTACTGGTGGGTTTCTTATTGTTATTCAGATTTGCACAGTTTGTTAGAAGCCAGATGTATATGAGAAAATCAGTTTGCCCTGACAATGGCTGCGCTCACTGAAGAGAAATGCCAGCTCATTGACAAGATTAGTTTGCTCAATGGGTTTTCCAGTGATGGCCATAATGAATGGCAAGCTAGAGAAAGAGACTTTAAAATACACAGCCTTGAAGATATCTACAGAAATGTTTAGACAATAAAAGTGATGCTGATTAGATTAACTTCACTGGTCCCAAAACTGAAGAAAAGGGAGTACCAAATGCTTCAAACTAAAGGAGGTGATAATGTATATGCTAAATACACTGAAGTCCCTCAAAGAGGTCATGAGAACCCCCATAGCACAAGGACTGTTCCAAAACCCATCCACCCTCTGATAGCCTGTCCTCCAGGAATGTCTCCAGGGCCTGGAAGTTAAAGCAGCACTGTTACCTCTACTCACTCAGGCCTCCTGAGCCTCCAACCTGCATTCACGCACCTGAAATTCCCTGAGGCCAGGGGATTCAACAGGACCTCCTCCATTGGCTGAAGTTCTGCTAACTTCTTATTCTGGACAAAGCCAAGCTCTAATCTTCCTTTAAGAAAAAAAGACTATCAACTTCCTGAAAAACAACAGGAAATGAAGAACTTTCTTTCTTTTCAAAGATACTTTGAAATATCTCCCATTATTGGATGAAACTGCTACACTTTAAACATTTACTCAAAGTGAAACTTGATCATATTAAATTTCCCTAAACAGTATTTTTTAATTATTATATATCTTAATTTTAATGAAATATATATATATGTATTTTATTATCCCATCTCTGGCCATATGGCAAATTGATGTAATTATGCATTCCAAAAATATAATTGGATCATGCTTGTAAACTGATCTGTTAATCTGGGCATGATTAAGTTATGATTAGCGTGTTGACTAGGCCATGTCAGTAGTGCATTGAGCCCCACCAATTGGTGGGTGGTGGAATCAAATAAAAAAGGCAAGGCAAAGGACAGAAGGAGCAGTTTTTGAGAAGCAGTTTTGACACTGGAGAGAAGGTCCCACGAGAAGAGAAGTGAGCAGTTAACCTGATAGTCTACAGCTGACCTAGTGGAGGAAGCAGAGGAGATAACCCTGGAGAGAAATGCAGTCCCAGGAAGAGAGGTACCAAAGAAGCCTGAACCCTGGCAAACTTCGGCAGCTGTCTTGCTACAAAATATGGCAATGGACTTTGGTGAGTGAAGAAACTTAGTGTTTTATGGCCTGGTATCTGTGGACTTCTACCCCTAATAAATACCCTTTATGAAGACCAACCCATTTTTGGTGTTTCACATTAGCAGCCTTCAGGCTGCCTGATATGCCATCTATATATTATTAATATTGTAATTTAAAAAATAAATGGTTTAGCCATAAAAGACATTTAACATTGGCAACAATAGTTTTTGGCAGAGTTGAATTCCTAAGTCACAAATCCTCCATAAAGACAACTTTATTTTTTTAAAATAAGTACATGAATTGTGGAAACAGGGCATCAGATTAGGCAGGTAGTGCTCAACTCTCTCAACAACAATGGAGAAAGAGGCAAAAGCTGGCCAATGGACCTGTTATGGGGGGTCAGCAGATCAGGACAGTGCTTGAAAACTCTCAGGAGGGTGAGGGACAGAGAGATGAAGAACCCTAAACAACAAACTTGAGTAACCAAACCCTGGGGGACTGGGGAAGGGCTGCCCTACTGAATCCCCAAGATGTTAAGCTTGGGTAAAATCCCAGACTCAATGTAGCTGACTGAGAGTGGAATGTCTTTTTGGCAGAAATTGACATTGGCAGAAATGTCTGAATGTCTTTTTGGCAGAAATTGAAAGGATAATAATCAAATTTATTTGGAAGGGTAAGGTGCCCTAAATAGCCAAATATGTCTAAAAAGAATGAAGTTGGAGAACTCTCATACTCTGACTTTAGAGCATTTCACTTAGGTATAGTTGTGAAAACAGCATGGTGCTGGCCATAAAGACAGGCACATTGACCAAAGGAAGAAAATTGAGAACCAAGAAATAGACTTCACTTCTACAGTTAAGGGATTTTTGACATGGCTGTTGAGCCCATCCAGCTGGGCCAGAACAGTCTGTTCAACAAATAATGGTGGAAGAACTGGAGAGTCATATCCGAAAGAAAGAGGACCTCTATATCTCACAGCTTAAAAAATAATTAACTCAAAATTGATCAAGAACCTAAATATAAAAGCAACAACCATAAAACTTGCAGAAGAAAATGTAGGAAAATCTTTAAGATATTGTGGTAGGTGGTAATTTCTTCAACCTTACACATAAAGCATGAACAACTCCTCCAAAAAAATAGATAGGACTTCTTCAAAAGTAAACACTTTTGCACTTAAATGGATTTTATCAAAAGGGTGAAAAGGCAGGCAATTCAATCGGAAAAATATTTGGCATAATCATATATCCAATAAGTGTTTAATATCCATGATATATAAAGAGATAATACCATTCAACAATAAAAAGACAAATGAGCCAATTAAAAAATAGACAAGGACTTGAAAATATGATTTTCTTCATATTTGGTGGTCCAAGGAAGAAATACAAATAACAAATAAACACATGAAAATATTCAACATCACTAGTGATTAAGGAAATGCAAATCAAAACTACAGTGAGATATGATTTCAAACCTATTAGACTGGCCACTACTAAAAAGTTGGAAAACTGTAAATTTTTGAGAGGACGTGAAGAGATAGGAACATTTATGCACTGTTGTTGGGATGTAGAATGGTTTAGCCACTGTGGAGGATTTTTTGGCAATTCCTAAGGAAGTTGAATATGGACTTTCCATGTGACCTGGCAATTCTATTGCTATGTATATACCCAGAAAAACTGAGACCAGTGACATGAATAGACACCTGCATACTGATGTTCATAGTGGCATTACTCACAATTGCCAAAAATTGGAAACAACCCAGGTGTCCATCAACTGATGAATGGATAAACAGTCTGTGGTGTATACATTCAATAAAATATTATGCAATAGTAAGAAGAAAAAAAGTCGTGTAGCATATGACAATGTGAATGAAGCTTGAGGACAATATGTTGAATGAAACAAGCCAGGCACAAAAGGACAAATACTGTTGATTGTGCTACTATGAACTAAAAATATTATTTAAACCCATGGAATTAGTACTTAGAATATTGGTCACAAGAAAATAGAATATGGGTAGAGAATGGAAAGTTAATGTTTAATCAGTGTAGACTGGGTTAAAAGGTTGTTTGTAAATCTTCAGAAATGAAATGAAATGTTGCGAGCACATCATGCTGTTTATGACAAGGAGAGCTATATTATGATGGTATGATAGTGGTTGAAAGGAAAAAAACCTAAGGGCATTTATATTACAAGAAGAAAAGTGAAAAAATGTAACTTGGGTCTGTATAACATAGTGAAACCTAATGTAATATATGAATATGTGTAATATTGCAGATATGACTGTTTTTTCCAAATGATAAATACAAGTAAACTAGAAAGAAGAAAAGAGAATAGCAGCTATGTATGACAGGGGAAGCACAGAGAGATTGAGAGGTGATGAGTTTTGTTTAGTTGGTTGTGCTTTGTTTTCTAGCATTGTTGTTATTTTTGCTGGAATAACGAAGATGCTCTAAGAATGCCTGGAGTGGTGAATGCACAACTCTGCAACTGTACTGAATACCATTGAGTGTACACTTTAGAAAGATTTATGCTTTATTAATATGTATCAATAAAACTGATTTGTTAAAATATAAATATATCTTCTGGGGTGTAATTAAACTGTATTCTTAAAGAGAAACCTATTTAATATTTATATTCTAAAATAAGAGGGTTTAAAAAATAAAGTTGGTAATTTCATATGTAGATGATTTTCTTTCTTTCCCTTTTGTGGAACTGAGACTTTTCTGACTTTGCAGAAATCCTCTTGGAACATTTCAGGAAGACTCCACATCCCACCCTCATACCTGTCCCGAAACATCTGACACACCTCACATGAAAACTAAGAAAGCAGCAGGCGTTTCTCCCCACAGACACAGCAGGCGTACCCAGATTTAGTAGTTTTAGACAAAAATGGCACTCCCTCTTTAGGCAATTAGCACTAACTGGAGATTATTAGAGATGGAAGGAAAGCAGGAAGTGCCACTTTGAGTAGGCGCTTGGGGGCAAATAAGACAAAGGACATAACAATCATTATAAGAAGGTAAATGATTTCTCCTCAAAATATAGCTTAGTCTAGGCAGAGAATATTAATGATGAGAAAGAATGCACCTGTCCTCATGGAGCTGATATTTTCGGGGGCAGAGTGGGCAGAAATACTGAACAGGGAAATTAAACAGAGTACAGAGGATGTCATGAGATGATAAATTAATGCACAAGGAAGGACAGGCATCACGGGTGTGGGAAAGGGGAGCTTGGGCAGGAGAAGTAAGGGAATCCTCTCTGAAGAGAGGACATCTGAATAATGAACCAACCTGTGGACAAGTACTGCAGGATGAAGGGACAGAAGAGTTGAAGACTATGAAGTGCGGGTGAGAGTGGTGTGTTTGAGGATCAGCCAGAGGCCAGACAAAACTAAATGCAGTAAGTGAATGGTAGCCAGAGGAGTGGGCAGTAAATGCTATCACCAGGTTAGAGTTTGATTTTAATTTAAGAGAGCAGTTGCTGCAATGTGGGGAAAAGGTTTAGCAGGAAGAACAGGTGGATAACCTGACAGGGACTCTTTTAGATGACGATGTTGATTGCTGCACTGGGGTGTGTGTGTGGGGAGAACAGTAGAGACAGAGAGAAGGGGTCAGCTCCAGGGCCTGTTCTACAGAGACCAAGAGGTTGCTGATGCTTGTGTGTGCTCGCTTTAATTAGAGTTCTCTTCTCTACCTCTCAAGCCAGAGCCTGTCATCAAGTAACTGGTGGTCCTGGCCACTGTTCCATAGCCCTGTGCTTGGGAGGGAACAGTTGAATGGGGGCTCTGTGTACCTGGGGGAGGCCTGTGTCTCTCAGTGCTCCTCTGGGGGTTCACTATGGGACCCACATGGATCTGAGGCATTTGCCCTGTGCAGCTTCAGAGCTCCATGAAAGCATCCTCCAGACTCCTACCTGGGTGTAGTGAGCCTGGTCGCCATGATTTTGGAAGCAAAGGAGGGGCTGGGGTAGGTGGACTTACTATACAGCCTTTCTCTGGTGCTTATGTTTCAGTGGGCTTCTCACCCAACCTCACCTATGCTTGTGCCTACAAATTCACAGTCTCTTTCTCCTCTTTCCCATATTTTGCAAAGCTGGTGTGCAAAATGGGGTAAATACCTTCCAGATGTCTAAATTTGGGGGGGAGTTCATCAGCCATTTTTCAATTTCTGTTTTCAGGCTCTTTCTTCAACTCTACTTTTAATAGTGCCAATGTGTCCAATGCCAGAACTTTTTCTAAACATGAATCCAATGCTTCTAAGTAAGTGTTCACATTTGCTGGACCTTACAGTTCATTTGGGAGAGACAGGAGCTGCGTCAGTGAGGGGGTGGAAGCAGGAGCCTGACCAGCCTGGCTCTGCAAACTGTCAGAAGCCTAACTGGCCTAAGGGAGCAGGACAGGAAGACCCGGATAAGCTTTCAGAAACCTGCTTAACCTGTGCAGCCATGGTGGTTCAGTGGAAGAGTTTCTGCCTGGCATGTATGAGGTCCCTGGTTTGATTCCCAGTTCATCCTAAGAGAAGGGAATACACCAGGTTATTTTTTTCAGTTCCTTTTTTGCTTTCCCAATTTGCTTTTCATTTTTCTTGTCCCAGGTTTGCTTCTGGGTGCCACTTAAAGACAGGCAGACACAGAGAGCACACAATAATGGATACACAGCAGACAGTGAGTGCAAACAACGAGGAGGGAGGAATAAATATGTCTTAAAAAAAATAAGAGCTTTCATATTTTGAATTTTTAACAAGAGAAATTTCTTTCTTTCTTTATTTTACTGGGAGGTCCAGGGGATCGAGACTAGTTCCCGCCATATTGGATATGGACGCCCAACCATTTGAGCCACATCTGTCCTTGAAATTTAATTTTAATGAATAAATATGATTCTGAAATACACCCACAATTTATTCATTACCTTCTCATTTTGAGCAAGTATCACCTCTAAATATCAATCTATTTATATATTTTATATACATATTAATCACAGTGAAACAAAGACATTTCAGTAAACTGAAATTAATTTAAAATAATCTAAATCATCACTGGGTCATGAGAATTTGGCTAACATGGCAATTTTCTCAATTAAAAACAAGAGAAATTAAGAAGTATTTTTCAAAAAATTTATTGAGAAGCTTGCCTCGATTAAAGCCAGAAAAGTAAAAAGCTTAATAAATTTTTGTTTTGTGAGTAAATAACAGTTAAAATTAAAACAATGTAGTTTTAAATTTTTCAACATTTTTTCCAAGTATGTTGGTGCTTCAGGTAAAATGAACCATTTAAAAATGAATAAAAGGATTTGTTTAGGGGCCCAACTCCCCTCTTTCCCCTTGGGCCTTTCCCCAGCATACCTGACTGGAAGGCTCCGATACTCTGCACCTCAGTGGTGTCCATGCTCCTCCCTCTTCTCTGAACCTGTCAGAACTGCCAACAGGCATGATCCTGAGTCCTTACAAAACCCTACAGCAGGCCAGGATTTCCAGCAGGCAAACGACTAAATGAACATTACTCTGGTAAAGTAAGTTTTGCTACACTGCTGCACGAGAAAGCATAAACCTCCCTTGCTATCTAAGAAAACACTGTCAGAGGAGCCAGGACAAAGGCTCCTCCACCACAGCCATGGAGAGAAAGCTTCTGACTCTCCACTGATGCAGCGGGGATGCCCCAGAACCACAGCGGCCTCCTCCATGGTCTCACCAAAATGAAGCTGAGAGATCACGCCCGGCAGCACCAGGACCACAGAACCGAACTCCAGGCATTTTCAGGGCAGGCCATGCCCCTGCAGGCCCACCATGTGCAGTGCAGGGTGGGAAGCACCACACTCCCAGCATTCCCCACTTCCGCCCTCTGGAAGAATCACCACGGGGGTTCCCTAATTCCCCAGTGCAGTGACCTGGCTGGGTGAAGCGGGCCTGCATGACAGTCCCCAGGGAAGGCCTCTGGAATGAAGGACCCACAGAAGGAGCAGAAGAGGTGTGCCTCTGCCCACATCCACCCACTGATGCTGCAGGCTCCTATTCCCATGCCCACCATTCTGTCTATCCCTGGGTGAAGCTCAGGATGCATCACAATGGGTTTCTCTGTGGTCCATTGTGATTCCTCCTGGAGGCCCCGCCTGCCTGAGTCCTTCCCTCCACCATCCCACCCATCCTTGCCCCATGTGGGCAGCAGATGACCACAGTGTGTTTCTGAATTAATGGGGTTCAGTTGGGATCTCATATCCAGAATCACACCACCAGGTTAATTGGAACTGACCCAAGTCAGTGTTTCCAGTCTAGGGCTCAGATAGCTGCAAGGATGGCAGAAGCCCAACAGGGCACTGCTTAAGAAAGAGTTGTGGGAGGCTGAGACACCTCCTTCACCATTTGCCCCTTTGGAACCTTTCCCCAAAGAATCCTTGCCAGGTGCTCACTGTGTGCAGAAGGGGAGGGGGCCCTTCACATCCTTCAATCTGAGCTCAGAGGGAATGAGCCTTGGTGTAGGTAATGAAATACTGAAAGTAAACTTAAAAAAGCAATGTTTCTGAGGATTTTGTTTTATGTGTGTGCTCCGTAAATTTAGACAGAGTTACTGATCAAATATGCTAATGTCGCATCTACTATTTAAAATGATAAAAGAAAATTACCTTCGCATTTAACTCAATTGTCATTGTCCTGACATGTTTGATTTTTATGGCAATTGTATGGAGTTAAATGTTTAGAGATAATTTCCAAAATCATTTTGGTAACTTAAGTATGTAAAGTATATAGAATTATTTTTTTAAGGGAAAAGAAAGTAATTTATCCTAAAATAAATAACTAGTTATTAAAATGTGGGACAAAACCTGAACAAGTGTTAAGAGTACAGAAGAATTGCAGAAAAAGAATATTTTTTTGGTCAATTTTGGATGATTTAATAGGACAATCAACAAAATTTTTAAAGCCCTATCAAAAATTATAACAATGCAAATCTAAACTTTGGATATTGAAGATGCAGAGTAGGGAATGGGAGGCTGCTCTCCTCAAGAAATTGCAGGAGGGAAGATGCAGGACTTGGAAAGGGCAGCTAGAGAGGGGGAACCCAGTTGGCTGGGGGAAAAGAAGCTTGGGAGATAAGGCACACAAGCCATCACTCAGCCAACTCAAAGGGAGAGGGAATCCCTGGAAGTAATTTGCCTGGAAGACCAGCATTCAGCCAGCTCCAAGAGTAGGATTGTGAGGGGGTTTGAGTATACTGGAATATGATGGTTAGTAGGTTGGGGTGTAAGACTGGACTATTAATGGAAATGGGGGGCAGATGGAGAAATGAACAGGTGAACTCTGGGGATTTGTTTGTCTATGGTAGAAACTGCAACCTTGGGAATGTTCTTTTGGCAAATATGGGGGTAGAGAGTCTCTGGTGCAGGGTGTAAGTGTTTGGGAGATAGGTGGGAAAGGGTACAGCTGGGGCATAATTTGATGGACTATGAATGTGCTCATGTGGTTGTGGGGTGTTATCTCAGTGGGTGGAGACCCACACTGTAAACAACAAAATATTAAACTCCCATCCTGGGGAGTCCCACTACATTTTCAAATAGAGGGGCAAGAAATTCTTTTGTACATAGGCAATGCCTAATAGAAGAAAGCAAACCAGTTTGCCAACCTCTCAATATTAATGCATATAACTATGGATGTAATTCTTGAATACATGAAACTTAGTGGTTACCATAGGTTCCAAGGAGTGGGAGAGAGAGGAATATGTGGAATATAGGACATTTTTTGGGCATTAAAATTGTTTTGCATGATTTTGCAATGATGAATACAGGCCATTATACTTTTTGTCGAAACCTATAAAATTGTACATTGTAAACTGTAAACCATAAAATAAACTATTGACCATGTTTAGCAGCAATGCTTCAATATTTGTTCATCAATTGGAACAAATGTACATACACATGTAACATGTTATTAATAGGGGAAAATTTGAGGGGGGAAGAAATATAATAGAATCCCCTATATTTTCAATATGACTTTTCTGTAACCTAAAGTTTCTTTGAAAATTAATTGAAAAAAGTAAGAAGATACAGAAGAAATTGTATACATACATAAAAGATAACATATCTTATGGGATGAAAGGCACAATGCAAGAAATATTTTTAGCTTCATTTATTAGGAGGTTTCAGATTACAGAAATGTTACAACTATTGAAGGGAGGATCACTGGTGGAGCGTATCAGTGTTGAGGGATGTGTGGGGAAGGATGCATCTGGGGCATGCCTCTATGGAATATATATATGTTCCTGTGGTCATAGGATGTTATCTCAGTGGGCAGACACCCACATACTAATAAAAAATATTAAGTTCCCATCCGGGGGAGTACTTCTACATTCTCTAATAGAGTGGCAAGAATCTCTACAGTACATGGACAATGCCTAGCCAAAGAGAACAGAACAATACACCAGGCCCTTGGTATCAATGCTTGTACTACTGAAGCTTATACTTGTAAAATTGAATCTTAGTCTAGTGTACAGTTTGAGATTATATAAGAATCCCGAAAAGATCATATTTGTAAATGAATTTGTTCCTCTTGTTGTGATACCCTTTTATTATGTTAAATTAAGTTGAGGTTCCTTTGATTAGATTACCTGTTAAAATTACTCTGAGGGCTTTTTTTTATTTGACTACTTCAGTAAGGTATGACTCAGGTTGAAACCGCACTCCCTGCTGGGTATGATATAAGCACACACTCAAGTCGACTCATGGGAAGAGAAGAGAGCTCTGTCATTTTTTATCTTGAGGTGCAGAGGAGTGATGAGCCCTTAACCTGATAGTTTGCAGCTGACCTTGGAAAGAGACCAGGGCAGGTCCGACTGATACTGAAGGCCTGGGAAGAAATGAGCTCTATGCCAGAAGAGCGAGAACTGGAAGCCCAGAGGGGAAGGAGGGACTAAGCAGAGATCAACAATTATCTTGCTTCAACACATGGCAACTAACTTTGGTGAGAAATCAAACTTGAGTTGGACTTTTTATGGTCTTGTAACTGTAAGTTTTTACCCAAAATAAATACCCTTATAAAAGCCAACAGATTTCTGTTACTTTGCATCAGCATTACATTGGCAGGCTAATATCCCTACTAATATATATTGCATAAGAGTTATCTCTTGGAAACCAACTTGTTAATCAATTATGGCCTCTCTCTAAACCAAACTCAACATATGAACTCACTGCTTTCCCCACAGAGTGATGTGACTTCCAAGGATAAGCTTCCCTGGCACCACAAATAGAGATTATTACCAAGCACCAACTAGCAAAGCATTTGGAAAAAGACTTTGACCAAAAGGGGCAAATATTAAATACAAATGAGTTTTTATGTCTAATAGATTTCAAAGTTAGTCAGGAAGTCATTCCAGAGGTTATGCTTATGCATGACTCAGCATGATCTCACTGACTGCCACAGTAAATGATGCAAGGGTGCTCTCAAGGGCTCTAGAGACATCTGGACACTATAGGCAGTGCAGACAACCCAGAAAATCAGCACCTTATTGATGGGCCTTAACTTGGAATTTAACTATATCCCCAATACAATGGAGCAAGTCTCATTTATAATTTCCCTATACATGGTTCTTCTGCCCCTTTTATTTGAACCTATAATTAGCACTAAAGCCATTAAATATGTGTCCCCAAAACTTCCATCTTCTGGCTGTTCATATTCCAGTTGAGCCCTGAATCTCATCAAAGTTGCAGCCAACACCTACTCTTCAATTCATCAGACTCACCCAGGACAACAAACAAAATGGTGATGATGGATAATACCCCTCCCAAAAGAACAGAGAGTATCTACAACTGCAGGCAAGACAGTTCCATCCATCTGCCCATGAGATCTAAGCTCCCTCTCAATCTGAAAAAAAGTGGGCATCAGTATTCCAAAATCTTCAAGATTGAGGAATGAACAAACATAAGGGGAGAATGCAACTGTGGATTAAAGTAGACTTATTAATTTAGTTATGGAAGAATTTGTAATATTGATATAAAAATTGTGGTCACCAGAGGTTTTGAGTGGAGGAAGAGGGAAGAAAAGATGTATCATGGGGCATTTTGGGGACACTGGAATTGTTCTGCATGATATTGCAATGATGGATACAGGCCATTATACATTTTGTCAAAATCTGTAAAATTGTACAATAAAAGTGTTAACCATAATGTAAAATATAACCCTGTAAAATTGTACACTACAAAGTGTAAACCATAATTCAAACTATATAACTAACTATAGTAGCAATACTTACATATTTGTTCATCAATTGTAACAAATGCACCACACTAGAGATGTTATAAATAGGGAAATGTGAGAGAGGGAGAGTATGGTGTATATGGGAATCCCTTATATTTTCAATGTAATATAACTTTTCTCTAATCTAAAATTTCTTTAAAAATAAAGAAAAAATTAAAATTTGCTTCTCTCTCTGTTGAGTGCCAATGTTTCTTAAATAATTAGTCCAATTTAGTAAGTTTATAAAGTGTTTATCTCCATAATAATCAGTGTAAAAAAATTTAAAAGCCTGTGTTTTATCAAAACAACTTTGTGTACTGTATTAAGAAAAACAAGTTGTGTCACTAATTTTTTTGCCCTTTCCCCCCTCCATTCCCCCTGCTGTTTTTGCTGTCTGTGTCCATTCTCTGTGTCGGTTTCTTTTTCTGATTTCTCTTCCCATTTTTCTCCTCTAGGCTTCATTCGGATTCAATCCTCAGGACCCCCAATGTGGGATAGAGGTAGCCCTCACTTGTGCCACCTCCATTCCTGATTTCTGTCATGTCTCACCTTGACTCTCCCCTGTGTCTCTTTCAGTTGCATCATCATCTTGCTGCATTGCTCCCCACATGGGCCTGGCTTAATGCACAGGTCTGGAATGGCCTTTACCAGGAGGCCCTGGGGATCAAACCCAGGTCCTCCCATATGGTAGATGGAAGCCCAATCACTTAAGCCACATCTGCTTCCCATTGTCACTTTTAAAAGAACATAATATTCAAACCTAACAACTTTAACATTTTGCTTTCATAAAGCCAAACCATAAAGAATATTGTTAGGCCAAAAGCTGGGCCTTTGGGGATAACCAGAGGGAAAAGCCTTAACACGAGAGTTAGACAGAACTTACATTTGTTATGACTGCAGACAGGAGCCAATGTTGGTCTAAAGCTATTCAGACCTGACTCTCTGCAGCGGTTTCACTCTGGCTTTAATACCTAAGTTACTAATTAGCATTTGCTTTGATTATGCATTAGCTTTTATGCATATGGATGAACATACATAGCTAGTTATATAATTGTATGATTAGTACATTGAGGAAATCACACTTGCACATACTTTGCATGATCAAAAAAGGGGCATATAACTCCACCACTGGGTAGGAATTTTACTATGTTAATTAAGCAAGTTTACATGAGGACAGCAAGGGCCTTCTGTGCAGGTCCAGCCAAATAGTTGAAGCTTGTTTTCATACTTCATTGCTTCAACAAGATATTCTCGACCACCAAAAGCAGAATTTGGCACCAAGAGACGATTTCGTTTCATTACCTTATAATTTACATATAATTTATTCTTTTGCATCCTAGCAACAGGGAGAGAAACAAGTTATTTTCAGGTATTTGGTCATCCTATACACATCAATATCTTTTGAATTCAAATAATTGCAAAAGATTTGTTCTTTCACCTTGAAAAAAATGAAATGCTAAAAATAAAGTTCATTTGATGTAAATTGCATAGAACATGTTTAAAGAGTTGTTAAAATTAAGAAGAGATTTTCTAAAATTATGATAATTAAATTTGTATGGGTAAAATGTTCATATAAATATTAAAAGGCTGTATAAACTTTAATTATCAAATTTGTAAAATTTGACACTGTTTTCTGCATATTAGACATTAATAGAACATTATTAGTCATGGTTTTAAGTATTTTAAAGATATGTCATAGAAGCAACCACTTTCCTTATCAGTTACATTGCTTTGTTCTGAAGGCTCTCTAAAAGTACATATAAGTACTATAGGGATTCTTGCCATTCCATTAATGCTTGTACAAATGATATAAAGGCAGTGGTCACCAGAGCTTGTGAGGGGAGGGAGAGGGAAGAATTAGTGTAACATGGGGGCATTTTTGGGACATTGTAATTGTTCTGAATGACAATGCAATGATGGATATAGGAAATATACATATTGTCAAAACCTATAAAAATGCATGGTGCAAAGTATAAACTATAATGGAAACTATTGGCCATGGTTAGTAGCAATACTTCAATATGTGTTCATCAATTGTGACAAATGTACCACACTAATGAAAGAAGTTACTAATGGACAGAAGTGTGGAAGGGGAAGGGTGTGGGGTATATGGGAATCCCCCTAAAATTTTCATGCATCTTTTATGTAATCTAAAGCTTCTTTAAAAATAAAATAAAATAAAAAAGTATATACAGTCAGCTACAGATCAAAGAAAAAAATGGAACTTTAAATTAAATCAAGGCAAGTCTGTAAATTATATTATGCCTGTTAGCCCCATTTGTCAAAATAACCACACATAACCCTGGTCAGTGCTGACAGGTCTCCGCTGCTCTGATAACAGATGGGGCAAAACCCCCAACCCCATCCCTAATACAACAGGATGTACAAATCTCAAAACAAATGATGGAATATCCAAGTTTATCAAATGTCCTGTTTGACTTTCCAACACATCCATCTTTCCCTCCCCAAGACCACCTCCCCAAAGTGCAAAAATTAGCAATCTTCCATCCTATATATGTGTCCCATTTCTATGCACCCATTTTGTAAACTCATCCAGTTACACCAGCTCAAAGAGGCAATACCAAACCTGGGCAGGCAGGCTGAATTCTCACTTCAGTCCCCTACTATGCCGGACATCTAACAAACTTTTCTTCTTGAATTTTGTTCTGTCTCTGAGCCTCATTGGACCAGGACTAAAAAACCCTAGTAAAAATATAAAGGAGAAACAAACAAACTAAAACTTCTGCTATGGTCTATTTTTAATAATCTCAATATAATTTAGTTTTCTAACATATTTTTTCTAAAATAGCTTTATCTTTAAAATGCTCACAAGGAAATTAGGGCCTAAATTATAATCTCTTGCCACAGTCACATTTGTTTTTAAACTTTAATTGTTATTCCTAAGTTTTAAAGTGCTTTACTGTTTATGTTTATCCTTGTAACTCCCTAGAACCTTAAATATCTGTGTAAAACCAAACACTCAGAGTTAAATTTCTCCAGCTGTGGAAATACCAAAGAAGTTGCCTTAATTCTAAAAAGAAAACTCTCACTAGACCACTCTCATCTCAAGGTTATCCTTATCTTCCCCCAACCCACCAACAAAGAACAGGTAGGTGCATTTCTTAGGCTTGCTGGATATTGCCCTTTGGGGGACCCCTCCTTTTCTTCCTTTGCCTGACCACTTTATGATCTCCTCAAACAATCCCAACCTGAATCTTTCTCACACTCTAGCCCCACCCTTTCAGAATCCCAGACTGGGCACCATGGCTGTAAAAATCCCATTGCCTCGGGCTTCCTTCCAGCTCTAAATGAATGAGGAAGGAGGAAATGCATGTGGGACCATTTTCACCCCATTGGCTACTACAGCCACACACTGGATGGGGTCACTCAGTTCATCCCCTCTTGCCCATGTGTAGTCATGGCCCCTGTGACTTTAACTCAGGCCCTGTCTGAGTGTTTGACTCAGCTCTCAAAATTGTTGTGCCTCATACCATGGAGACACTGTTAAACAGCCGTGATACCCAGAATTTCTCTCAAGTGGCCTCATACACCTAGAAGCTTGCCTGTTAAGTGACCCTAACATTTCAGTAAAGCATGTTAGGACTCTCAACTTTCCTTTCCCAGCTCACCTGTCAAAGATGACCCTGAGCCCCATAACTGCATCAGCCTTCTCAACTCACTTCTCAGTCCAAAACCACGTAAACAAAGGTTAAGAGTTAACAAACAATTATGATTACTGAAACATTATGTAGATGCCTTTTAAGTTAGCCAAAAAAGTGAATATGTGAATGACTGAAACTGGCTAGACCACTTCTTAACCCATGGAAATATTTCAGGGGGTCTGTGAGCTTGAATTGTAAAAAATAAACAAACTTATTATCTGTGTGTGCATTTGTTTCTAAAAACAAGATTGCATATTACAGGCAACATCAATCCCAGGGGAGATCTTAAAAGGTGTAAAAAAAATCATGAAATGATGGAAAACCAAAAGACAACCATGACAAAAGAGATTTATGAGGCAAATTGGTAAGTTATGTTTCTGTTTGTGTGTCTGTCTGTTTGTTCAATGAATATTTTCATACCTCTGGATGGTAATATCAAGTTAACAAATGAAAATTCTTGAAAGAGAACTCTTGAATTTGCTAAAAATTAAATAAGCAGTTATATTTCTATATCTAAATGAATACTCCTGGAGACCAAATTAGAAAAAACAAACAGGATGACAAAGATCATATAAAAATCTGACTAAAGAAATTATTTCAAGGACAAAACACCTCAAAAGTTTGTCCTGTATACTTTCATAATCTTTCTGTAGCCTATCCTACCCCCAGGGTCTTCTAACCTTGACTGAATTCCAGCAACTCATTAAAATTGGTCTAGAAACTTTGGAGTGTGGGTTGGGTGTGGAAAGGTAGGGGAGATGTGAGTTTAATTTAAAATTCTGTCTACTAGGCCTGGAAATTATAAATGATAGGAATAGAGGGAATATTTCAGTATAAACCTTGATTTGCACAGTCTGTCATGTAATTGCCCAATTATATTTTAACTGCCTTGAGATGAAAATAATTAATAACCCAATTGCTAAATTTCAGTACATAAAAAGATCCACGAAATCTATGAAAAGATTTTTCTATATTATAATTAAAATAAATTTAAAAACTTACTATGTAATATATTCCCCAGGGCCTAATAGTTGGTAGGCTTTGAAGGTTATATTTTTAAGTATTATGTAAACAAAGTAGTTCTAACCTCCTATGAAGGAAAATAAAAAACATTCTTACATAAAATATTATTTTAATTTTATTCTACTTTGGTGTAATCTCCTGGGATCTATAAATATATTAATAAGTTAACATTATGTCTGTTTCACCTTTAAGATGATATAGTCATAAGTTTTTAACTAATGAAACTATTAGAAATTTCTTTTTAAAAATAATTGTTTTGATTAAAGTGAAATGAATAGCTTTTCATAGAACAGAATCAGTTACTTCCTGAAAACTTCCTTGTTGCTCAAGGGTGGCTCTCTCTAAACCAAATAATCTCCAAATTTTCTTACCTGTAATGTCATTGAAACAAACACCCAACTTCTTTTATTCCTCCACTTCTAGTCCCTGAATGCTGCTCCTCTTGGCCAGAAATCTTTCCATTTATTTAGGTCTTCTTAATTTCTTTCAGCAATCTTTTTTCATTTTCATTCTACAGGTCTGTGTATAAGTCCTTTACATACTTGGTTAAATTTATTGCTATATATTTTAGTCTTTTCAATGGCATTGTAAATGGGGGTTTTTCTTGTTTTTTTTTCCCAGTTGTTCATTGCTGGTGTATAGAAATAAATCTATTTTTTTCCATGTTGTCCTTGTACCTTACCACTTTACTGAATTAATTTGTTAGCTCTAGCAGCTTTCCTCTAGATTCTTTGGATCATGTCATGTGCAAGTAGAGACAGTTTTGCTTTTTCTTTTCCAATCTGGATACTTTTTATTCATTTTATCTTGCCTATTTGCTCTGGGGAGAATATTCAGTACAATGTTGGGGATGAGTTGTGTAAACAGGCATGCTTTTCTTGTTCCTAATCTTAGCAGGAAAGATTTGAATCTTTCAAAATTGAGTATGATGCTAGTTGTGGCTTTTTCATATATGCCTTTATCATGTTCAATACACTCTTGTTTCCTTTTGATTATTAATTATATGGCATATATTTTTCAATCCTTTTACTTTCATCCTACCTATATTGATATAGTTGAAGTGAGTTTCTTGTCGAAAGCATATTGTTGGATCATGCTTTATATCCACTCTATCACTCTACTTGTTTTTTTCCCAAATCAATTTTATTGATACATAGTAATAAAGTAAACAATTCATCAAAAGTGTCAATTCAATGGCATTTGGTATAATCACATAGTTGTGTGTTCATCACTTCAATCATTATTAGAGCATTTTAATTATTTCCTAATAATATTAATAAAAAACAGACAAATAAGAAAATTCCTCATCTTTCAATCTCTATATTTCCCCTACTGTACATAACTGCTCTTTCTAGCTGTTCTTGCACAATTATTTATTTGTTTATTAAGCAGTTTTATTGAGATATAATCACATACTATACGATTGATCCAAAGAATATAATCAATGGCTTTTAATATAATCACAATGTAGTACATTCACTTAAAAAATTTTAGAACAATTTCATTACTCTAAAAAGAAAGACTCCATACACTTAGCATTCCTTCCTTAGACCTACATAACCACTAATCTCATTTCATCTTTATAAATTGATTTATATTTACATTTTACATCACTGGAATCATATAATATGTAGTACTTTGTGTCTGGTCTTCTTCACTTAATATAATGTTTTTTTTGATCTGATTTTAACATTTTTTATACTAACTTACATTTGTTCAGCTTCAAAGAAAAATGGTCTTATGTATGCAATTCTATGGATATTCATATTTCACATAATAAATTTATATTTCACCTAATATATTTAGTTCATAATAGGGAAATCATACAATATTTTTGCTATTGAGTCTTGCTTGCTTCACTCAACACAATGTCCTCCAGGTTCATTCATGTTGTCATATGTTTCATGACTTCATTTCTTCTTACTGCTGCATAATAGTCAATCATCTGTATACTCCACAATGTTTGTCCATTCATCAGTTGAGGAACCCCTGGTTGTTTTCATCTTTTGGCAATCACGAATAATGTTGCTATGATCATCAGTATGCAGATATCTGTTCAGGTCACTGCTCTCAGTTCTGGGTATCAACCCAGCAAAGATATTGATGGGTCCCATGGCAAGTCTATGTTCAGCTTCCTTAGGAAATAGTCTTCCACGGTGGCTGTACCTTTCTACATTCTGGAAATAATACATGTGAAAATAAGACTAAACTTGGCCACACAGTGCTCCCAGGAGCAGTGAAATTAAGTTGATATCTATTGTGGATAAAAATCTGTATAGGAAATAAGATCATGTAATATGGAAAAATTAAATGGGATTGCCCAATTAAGTCAAGATTTTTAAAGGAGGACAGCACATTAATGAAAGCTTGAGCTAAAAAAAAAGTGCCCATTTATTTGTCTTCATTCCTCTGATTTCAGCTGGGGAAAATGTTATCAATAATAATGGCCTCCCCTAAAGTTTTCTGCTAATAGGGATTTTCTTTGAGAGTCCTATGACAAATATAAAAAAATACATGTAATTTCATGAATTTAAGCCTCCATGCAGTCAGAGAACTCCAAAGCCATACCAGAAATTTCCCTGCATGTAGAAGACAGTTCCTACAAAACACAGTGAGATTGTAGGCACATCAATGGGGAAACTCCTAAGGCCATGCATGCATGCTCAGGGCACATGCCCAGAAAGGATTATGGTGGTCCCTACAATTTTATCTGGAGCAATTTTCTAACTCAATATATGGATAAACTCTGAAGAAGAACATCTACACAAGTCCACCTGCAAAGACTAAGAAAGGCATTTTTTTTTCCTTTTATTTTGGTACCTCCTGGCAATCAGGGAAATCTGTCATGATACTGGCTGGATACATACTTAAAAAGCAGAGACCTCAAAGTAAAAATTCCTGCAATAACACAATAAACTATCAAAATATCCAGGTTTCAACAAAAAGTTACAAAGATGCTAAGAAACAGGAAGTGATGGTCCAGGAAAAGAAGAAAATATAAAGCAATTGAAACTATCAATGTTGAAACCAGACATGGGATATACCAAAGAAAGACCTTTTAAAAAATGTTCCTAAATATGCTCAAAGACCTAAAGGAAAACATGGAGAAAGAACTAAAGGAAATCATAAAATGGTAGATGGACATGAAGAGAATGTCAGTAAAGACACAGAATTTATGAACATGAACCAAACAGAGCTGAAAACCACAGTAATAGAAATTAAAATTACCCTTGAGGGTTACAACAGTAGATGGAAGCTGACAGAAAAAGGAATCAGTGAACTTGAATATAAGATGATTGCAATTGAGGAGCTGAAAGAAGAAATGATGAAGAAAACTGAACACAGCCTGAGCAATCTAAGATACCATCAAACACACCTATATGCACATTTTGAGAATCCCAGGAGTAGAAAATGGAGAGAAAGGAGCAGATAGACTATTCAAAGAAATAAAGGATGAAAAATCCCCAAATGTGATGAAAGACAATATGCATCCAAGATGCTAAATGAACTCAAAACAGGATAAATTGAAATAGACACATACCGCAGCATTTTATAATTAAAGTGCTGAATGCCAAAGATAAAGAGGATTTTGAAAGTTGCAAGAGAAAGGCATTGTCTCATATACAAGGGAGCAGCAATAAGGTTAAGTGTCAATTTCTGACTGGAAAACATAGAGGCAAGACAGCAGAGGAATGACATATTCAAAGTACTGAGAACAAACAAATGCCAACCCAGAATTCTATATCTGGCAACAGCAACTTACAAAAGTGCAGAGAGATTAAGACATTCCCAGATGAACAAATCTGAGGGAGTTCATCACCACTAGACTGACCATACAACAAATGCTAAAGAAAGTTCTGTAGGTTGAAAGACAATAGATCAAAGCCATATAAGAAATAAGTATCTCTAGCAAGGACAGTGACATGAATTCTATTGTGTTTATGGTTTTTTAACGCTACTTTTTATTTCATTCAGGACCTATGAAAGCAAATACATAAAATGTAAAGATAAAACAGTGGTTTGGGGTGCATAATGTATAAACAAACTATTTGTGACAAGTACTACATAAATATGGGGGCCAGAGAAGTATAGGAACGTAGTTAATGTATACCTTGAAATTAAGTTGTTATCTAAGCAATTATGACTATTAATGATTTGAGATGATAATTTGAGATCCATGATAATACAGAAAAAAATTCAGAGAATATACAGGCCCAAAATGACAGAAAGGGGAATACATGTCACAAAGGCTGAAGTGACAGGTGATATGGGGAATAAATGTTTAGTGGGTATGAGGTTTCTGTTTGGGGAGATGGGAATATTTGGAAGCTGATGAAGGTACCACAACCTTGTAAAGAGGAGTGATGTCACTGGATGGGGTGTTTCCAGTGGGTAAGATGGGAAAATTCTTGTTGCATATATATTCCCAAAGTTAAAAAAAAAAAAAGAATGAACAGCTAAATAGACAATGACAATTATATGCAATAGAGTGTGTGATGTGGTTCAGGTCATTTGCCTCCCATGTGGGAGGTTTCAGGTTAGGTTCCTGGTGCCTTCTGGAGAAGGTGAGCAAACAATGAGCAGACAGACAAGAGAACCATCTGTGGGGGGATAAATAAAATTTTTTCTAAAAGTAAACAAATAAAAATCTTAATAAATATTCGCAATACATCTGGATAGGATCTATTAAAATGTAATATATAGCTAATTGCATTAGACTTTATTGGTCCTCTTGAATTCTCTCGTTTGACAATTAAAGCAGCATGATAACACTATCTGATGAGGTTATTAATATCTACAGAGGAAATATTAAAGACAATTACATAATAAATGGGGGAAGGCAAAGTTACATAAGGGTATACCCTTTACTTGAACTGGTAAAATTTTGATACCAGTAAACAATGAGGACTTTTCTATGTATACAAATGTATGTATACCATCTAGAGCCACCATTTAAAAAGTGAACAATTAGGTATACGAAAAAACATTAAAATTGGGATCCAAAATATTTTAAAAACATTCAAGTAACTCATAGGAAATCAGGAAAAACAAAATAGACAGGTCTATAGTCAACTTCCTTAGGAACTATCAAACAATTCTCCACAGTCATTGTACAATTCTATATTCCCACAACAGGGAATAAGCATCTCTATCTCTCCACATCCTCTACAACATTTACAGTATTCTGACTTTTTAATAGCAGCCCTTCTAATAGATGTTAAATGATATCTCTTTCTAGTTTTGATTTTCATTTCCCTAATCACTAGTGATATTGAACATTTTTTCATGAATTTCTTTGCCATTTATATTTCTTCTTTGGGCATTTATGTTTTCAGGACTTTTGCCCATTTTATAATTGGAGATTTCATCTTTTTACTTTTGAATTGTATGGTCTCCTTATCATATCCTTTAAATCATGGATATTAAAGCCTTATCTTGCTAAATATTTTCTCTAATTAAGTCAGCTCTCTTTTCATCCTTTTGACAAAGTCCTTTGAGGTGCAAAACTGTTGGTTTTTTCTTTTGTTACACCTATGTACCATTGTTAGGTGTACCCAGAAGAACTGAGAGTCGTGACACGAATAGACATTTGCACACCGATGTTCATAGCAGAGTTATCCATGTTAGGCAAAAGTTGGGAAATTTTCCGTCATTATTTCCTCATTATTCTTTCTGCTGCTTTTCCATTCTCTTCCGTTCTGAGACACCCAAATGCATGTTTGTGCATTTTGCACTGTCATTCAATTCCTTGAAAGCCACTTCAATTGTTCTATTCTTTTGTTTCTCTGTTTTCCTTTCTCCTATCTTTTCGAATTCAGATGCTCTTCTAATTCACTTATTCTTTCTTGGCCATTTCAAGTCTTCTTTTATATGCGTCTCATGTATTTGCAATCTCATCCATTGTGTCTTTCATTCCAATAAGAACTGTCACTCTTCTTTGCATGCTGTCAAATTTTTATGTTCACCCAGTGTCCTCCTTTTTCTTAACAAATCAATTTTATTGATACTTATTAATACAGCATAAATCTATCCAAAGTGTACAATCAATGGTATTCAGTATAATCACATATTTGTGCATTCATCACTTCAGCTATACTTTGGGAAGATTCATTATTCCAATAATAACTGTAAGCAATAAACAAACAAACAAAATTCATCACCTATCAATCTTTCTATGCTTCCCCCATCCTACAGAGCTATTCTTTTTCCTTCTCTCTAGTTTATTTGTATTTATATTTTCTAAAAACTGTCCTATATATGCAATATCACACATATTCATGTTTTACATGAGGTTTTACTATCTTATACAGTCCCATGTTACAGATTTTAGCTTTCCTTCTAATAATATACATAAACTTAGACTTTCCCTTTCAACCACTGTCATACCCATATAATAGTTCTGCTAGTTACAGACACCATGACATGTTTTCACTATTTCTGTTCATTCCCAAAGATTTACAAATATCCTTTTTACCATTTCTGCACAGATTAAACCTCAGCTTTCAATTCTCTACCCTCCTTCTATTTTCTGGTGACCTATATTCTAATTATTAACTCCATAAGTTTACACAATATATTTAGTTCATAATAAAGCAATCATGCAATATTTGTCCCTTTGGGAGTAGCTTGAGTCACTCAATATAATGTCCTCCAGGTTTAGCCATGTTGCCATATGCTTAATGACTTCATTTCTTCTTACTGCTGGGTTATATTCCATCATGTGTATACACCACAATTTGTTTATCCATTCATCAGTTGATGGACACTTCGGTTGTTTCCAACTTTTGGCAATTGCAGATAAAGCCACTATGAACACTGATGTGCAGGTGTCTTTTCATGACTCTGATATCAGTTCTTCTGGATATAAACCTAGTAATGGTATTGTGGGGTCCCATGGCAAGTCTCTATTTAACTTCCTTAATAACTGCCAAACAGCCGTCCACAATGGCTGTGCAGTTCTACATTCCCACCAACAGTGAATAAGCATTCCTATCCACATCCTTTCCAACATTTTCAGATTTCCATGTTTTTAATAGTCACCATTCTAATAGGTATGAAATGTTGTCTCATTGTAGTTTTGATTTGCATTTCCCGAATTGCTAGTAATGTTGATTATTTTTTCATGTGTTTTTTGCCATTTGTATTTCTTTGGACAATTGTCTTTTCAAGGCTTCTGTCCATTTTTAAATTGGGTAGTTTGTCTTTTTATTGTTGAGTTGTATGATCTCTTTGCATATCATGGCTATTAAACACTTATCAGATATTTGATTACCAAATATTTCTCCCATAGTTTCAGCTGCTTTTCACGCTTTTGACAAAATCCTTTGAGGTGCAAAAATGTTTAACTTTGAGGAGGTTCCATTTATCTATTTTTTCTTTTGTTGCTCATGCTTTGGGTATAAGGTTTAAGAAATGACCACCTTCCACAAGATCTTGAATATGCTTTCCTACATTTTCTTCAAAGAGATTTATGGTTCTCACTTTTATATTTAGGTCCTTGATAAATTTTGAGTTAATTTTTGTATAAGATGTGAGATAGAAGTATCATTTCTTTTGGATATAGATATCCAGTTCTCCCACCACCATTTGTGGACGAGATCTTCTGGCCCAGCTGGGAGGGCTTGAACGCCTTGTCAAAAATCACTTGACTGTAAATGTGAGGGACCATTTCTGAGTTCTTGATTCAGTTCCATTCATCAATGTGGCTACATTTTTGCCAGTATCATGCTGTTTTGTTTTTTTTACCACAGTCACTAAGTAATATGTTTTAACTCTAGAAATGAGAGTCTTCCAAATTCGTTCTTCTTTTTAAAGGATTTTTGGCTATTTGGGCACCTTAACTTTCCAAATATATTTGATAATTCATTTTCCATTTCTGCACAAATGTTTGTTGGGATTTTTATTGTAATTGCATTGAATCTGTAAATCAGTTTGGGTAGAATTGACATCTTAACAATATTAAGATTTTTAATCCATGAACATGGAATATCCTTCTGTTTATTTAAGCCTTCTTCAGTTTCTTTAAGAAATGTTTTGTAATTTTCTGAATACATGTCCTTTATGTCCTTGGCTAAGCTTATTCCTAAATATTTGATTGTTTTCATTGGTATTATAAATGGAATTTTTCCCCTGATTTCCTCCTCAGATTGCACATAGGTAGTGTACAGAAACACTATTGATTTTGCTTATTAATCTTGTATTCTACCACTTTGCTGATCTTGTCTATTAGTACTAGTAGCTTTGTTGTGGATTTTTCAGGAGATCTAGATATAAGTTCATGCCATCAGCAAATAGTGGAATTTTACTTCTTCCTTTCCTATTTGGGTGATTTTGTTTCCTTGGCTAGGTTCATTGCTCTAACTAGATCTTCTAAAACAATATTGAATAACAATGGTGACAATGGGCACACTTGTCTTATTCCTGATCAAAGCAGGAAAGCTTTCTGTCTTTCACCATTGATTAAAATGTTAACGATAGGTTTTTTTTATATGCCCTTTACCATATTGAGAAACTTCCTTCTATTCCTATCTGTTGGAGAGATCTAATCAAGGGTGCTGTATTTTGTCAAATGCCTTTTCTGCATCAATTGAGAAGGATCATGTGATTTCACTTCTTCAATTTTTCAATGAGGTTTATTACACTAATTGATTTTCTTGTGTTGAACCTCCCTTGCATACCTGGGATAAAACCCACTTGATTGTGATGTATAATTTTTAAATGTGCTTTTGGATTCTATTTGCAAGTATTTTGTTGAGGACTTTTGCATCTATATTCATTAAAGATATTGGTCTGTAATTTTCTTTTTTGTAGTATCTTTATCTGATTTTGGTATAAGGGTGAAAATTGCTTTCATGCATTGAGTTTCGTAGTGTTCTTTACTCTTCAATTTTTTGGAAGCACTTGAGCAAGATTGGTGTTAGATCAACTTTGAATGATTTGTAGAATTCCACTGTGAAGCCATTTGGTCCCAGGCTTTTCATCTTTAGAAAGTTTGTAATAACTGTTTCAATCTCTTGATTGTGATTGGTTAATTTGGTGGGGTCTGCTATTTCTTCTAGGGTCCATATATGTGGTTTGTGTGTTTCTAGGAATTTGTCAATCTCCTCTACATTGTCTACTTTTTTGACATACAGTTTGTATTAATCAGGCAAAGGGATGATGATGCAACCTAATAGAAACCTGTTGGTATTTAAAAAGGGTAATTATTTGGGGTAGAGGCCATAACTTTACCAGGCTATAAATTTACCATAACACATAAGTTACATCCCTCACCAAACCCTGTGAGGGGTCCAGCTCCCTGGGATCCTCTCTTCCCGGGGATGATTCTCTCCATGTTCAGCTGCTTGTTCTCTCCACAAGGTCAGCTGTAGGCTATGAGGCTCTCTAACATTTGCCTTTCTCCACAAGTCCAGCTGTGTGTCAGGCGAATGGCTCATCTGTTTTCCTGGGGCCTTTTCTCATTCCTCACTACTAAGCTTCTCTGTTTGTTTACTTTCCGGGTTGCCAGCTCAAGACTCCACATCAGAACTCCAGTATCAGAACTCCAACTCAAAACTCCAACTCTGTCCTTTGCCATGACTTTTATTTTTGGTTTCCTTACCAAGAAGGGATGGAGCTCAATGCCCTACTGTTGTGGCCCAATCAAAGCCCTAATCATAACTTAATCATGCCCAGTTGAACACACCAGTTTCCAAGCATAATCCAATATCAATTTTTTGGAATTCATAACTATATCAAACAGCCAAAGTGTTACACAGTTCATAGTATATTCTCATGAGCTGTCTTTTTTCTTTGGGGTCTGTGCTAATGTCCCTCTCTCATTTCTGATTTTATTTTTTTGCATCTTCTCTCTTTTTCTCTTTGTCTGTCTAGCTAAGGTGTTGTTGATTTTGTTGATCTTCTCAGAGAAAGAACTTTTGGTTTTCTTGTGCCTCTCTAATTTTTTTGTTCTTGATTTCATTTATTTCTGCTCTGCTCTTAACTATTTCTTTACTTCAGCTTGGTTTGGGATTACTTTGCTGTTATTTTCCCAGTTGCTTCAGGTGTGCGCCTAAATCTTCAATTTTAGCTCTTTCTTCTTTTTTAATGTAAGCATTGAGGGCTATAAATTTCCTTCTCAGCATTGTCTTTGCAGTGTCCCATAGGTTTTGATATGTTGTGTTCTCATTTTCATTTGTCTCAAGATAGTTGCTGAAATCTCTTGAAATTTCATCTTTGACTCAATGATTATCTAAGTGTGCTGTTTAATTTCCATATATTTATGATTTTCTCTTTTTCCATCAATTATTAATTTCCAGCTCATTCTCTTATAATTAGAGAAAAATTTTCTATAATTTCAATATTTTTGAACTTATTGAGACTTGTCTTGTGACCCAATATAAGGTCTATCTTGGAGAAGGATCTATGAGCACTTGAAATAAAAGTATATCCTGCTAATTTGGGATGCAAATTTTCTGCAGATATCTGTTAGGTCTAGTTCATTTATCATATTATTCAAGGGCTCTGTTTCTTTATCCTCTGTCCAGATGTTCTATCCAATACTGAGAGTCTCCAACTATTATTGTAGAGACATCTATTTCTCCCTTCAGATTTAGCAGTGTGTGCCTCATGTATCTTAGGGCACTCAGGTTAGGTGCATAAATGCTTAGTACAGTTATTTCTTCTTGCTGAATTGCCCCTTTTATTAATATATAATGACCTCCTTCATCTCTTATAACGGTTTTTCATTTGAAATCTATTTTGTGTGATGTTAGTATCACTACTCCAGATCTTTTTTTTTTTGTTACTATTTGTATGGAATAGCTTTTTCCAACCTTTCACTATTTTTAAAAAAGGTTTATTTTATTTATTTATTTCTCCCCACCCCCTCGTTGTTTTGCATTTGCTGTGTCTGTTTGTTGTGTGCTGGTCTTCTTTTAGGAGACACTGGGAGTCAAAAGTGGGACCTCCAATGTGAGAGGGAGTTTCCTAATTGCTTGAGCAACCTCTACACCCTGCTTTGTTGTGTCTCTCATTATATATTCCTCATGTCTTTTGTTGTGTCATCTTGTTGCATCAGTTCACCATGCTTACACTTTGCCTCAGTTCATTGCCTCATTTCTCTTCTTTTTTTTAAAGATTTATTTTTATTTATATTTATTTATCCCCCCGTTACTGCTAGTGCTCATTGTGTTAATTTGCTGTGCATTTTTGTGTCTGCTTGTCTCCTTTGTTGCATCACCTTGTTGTGCCAGCTCGCTCACCATGTCATGTGGGCCAATTTGCCTTCACCAGAATGCCCCAGGAATGTCCATTTGCTGTGCAATTTTCTGTGTCTGCTTGTCTACCTTTCTTGCATCATCTTGTTGCACCAGCTCACTCGGCACACCAAGCGGGCTGGTTTGCCTTCACCAGGAGGCCCCGGGAATTGAACCCAGGGCCTCCCATATGGTAATTAAATGGGAGCACAACCAATTGAGCCACTGCTGCTTCCCAGCATTTTTCTTCTTTAGCAGACACTGGTAATGGAACTTGGGACCTCCCATGTGGTAGGCAGCAGCTCAATCACTTAAGCCACATCGGTGTCCCCAACCTTTCACTTTTATCTTGGTGTCTTCACATATAAGGTGAATCAGTGGTAGACAACATATAGACAGCTCATATTTTTTAATCCATTCTTTCAGTCTCTGTCTTTTGATTGGGGAGTTCAAGCCATTAACATTCAATATTATTACTGTAAAGGCATTACTTACTTCATCCATTTTGTCTTTTGGCTCTCTGTTGTCATATTGTTCAATTGTCTGCTTTCTTACCATTTATTTTATCCTTCTAATAATCTTCATTTCTACACTTTTCTCCAAATCTCTTACCCTTGTTTTTTCCTTTCAGTCTATAGCACTCCTTTTATTGTCTCTTGTAATTCTAGTCTTTTGTTAACATATTCTTTTCGTTTTTGTTTCTCTCTGAAGACTTTATCTCACTTGCATTTTTGAAGGACAGTTTTGCCAGATGCAGAATTCTTGCCTGGCAGTTTTTCTCTTTCTGTACCTCAAAAACATCATGCCATTTTCTTCTCTAGTCCCTGGTTTCTGATGAGAGGTCAGCATCTAATTTTATTGCGTTTCCCTTGAATGTGATGATTTGGTTTTCTCTTGTTTCTCCCTGAATCTTCTCTTCATATCTGATATTTGTCATTATGAATAGTAGGTGTCTCGGGGTAGGTCTATTTAGATTTATTCTGTATTGGGTGCATTGTACTGCTTGGACATTGATATTCATATCTTTCATCAGGTTTGAAAATTGTTGGTCATTATTTTCTCAATTATTCCTTCTGACCCTTTTCCATTCTCCTTCTGGCATACCAATAATGCAAATGTTTATGCATTTCACTTTATCATTCAATTACCTGAGACTCTATTTAATTTTTTCCATTTTCTTCTCTTTCTGTTCTCCTGCCTTTTCCAGTTCAAATGTTCTGTCTTCAAAATCAATAATTCTGTCTTCAAGCAGTTCATATAAACTCTTGTGTGCCTCTAATGTATTTTTCATCTCATCCATCAAGTCTTTCATTCCCAAAACATGTGTTACTTTTCTTTGCAGGCTTTAAAATTGTTCTATATTCTCACTGAGTGTCTTCTTAATATCCTTTATTTCTTTAATCATATTTTCTTAATTCTTTGAAGTAATTTAGGAGATTTGTTTGATTATCACTGATTAATTGTGTTAATTCCTATATCTCTTCAGTGTATTTGGTTAGTTCCTTTGGCTGGGCCATCTCTTCCTGTTTCCTAGTATCACTTGCAAGATTTTGCTGATGTCTAGGCATCAGAATATGTTGGTGAATTTACTCTGATGCTCAATTTCTCTCTTTTGCCTATTGCTTTTTTCTCACAGTTCTTCTTTGAAATTTTGTTGAGCTTATTATTTAAATTTGCCCAGCTGAAGTTATCAAAATTGGGCCAAGGACTCACTAATGAGGTGCAGATATTCTCCCAGGGACTAGGATACAGACAAAATGGAAAATTATTTTGTCCATGCAATTTCCAGGTTGGCCAGCAGATGTTGACAAAGTGTACCTTTTTCCACTGAGGTGTTTCAGTCTTGGGTTTCCTGTTTTCCTGTTTTGAATCTCCAGAGCAGAGACTCAAAGTGGGTTCTGCTGGCCAAACCCAGTGAAGAGAAGCCATCTAATTCTCCTTCCCTTTTCTCTACTTCCCTTCAAACAGCTGACAGGGAGGAAAATGTCTGTTACCCTCTCAGTCAGTATCAGTGAGACAGGGGTTTTACCCCTGCTTAACAACTTGGGTGGGGTATGGGAACCCTTTCAGGTTGCCACAGAGTCTTGGTAATTCACATTTATTGTTTCAGCTTCTGCCTCTCTCTGTCCCTCATCCTCCTGGGGGTTGTGTAGCATTGTCTTGGTCTGCTGAAAATGAAAGCTGGTCCCTTGGACAGTTGTTGGCTCATTATCTGTGGTTTGTTAGAGTATTGAGCTCTGCCTGTTAGACATTATCTTCCTACAATCTCCAGTGTCTTCTTAATATCCTTAATGTCCTTATCCATTGCATTAAATTTATTAATGAGATTTGTTTGGATATCTTTGATTAGTTTTCTGAAATCCCGTGTTTAGTGTGGAGGTTTAATTTGTTTGTTTTACTAGGCCATGTCTTCCTGTTTCTTATTATACTTTGCAAATTTTTTCTCATGTTTTGATATTTTTGTTGTTGCTGTTTTTAGTCTTTGCTCAGTTCTCTCTATACTCTATGGTGGTCTTATTGGTTAGATTTTGGTATAGCTCCACTTTGAAAATTGGTTCAAATTATTTTGAATATTTATACTTGAGAAATCTATTTTTTTTTCATCCCTTATCTTAATTTACCCTGAATATAAGGTACAATTTTTATTTATTTTTTGTTTATTTTTAATTTAAGAAAAAGAAACTTTAGATTACATAAATGTTATTTAAAAATATAAGGCATTGCCACTAACCATGTATTGTAGATTACATTATAATTTACACTCTGTCCCATGCAATTTTGTAAGTTATGACAACATATATAATGCCTGTATTGATCATTGCGATGTCATGCAGGACAATTCCATTGTCCCAAAAATGTCCCCATATTACACCTATTTTTCCCTCTCCCTCCCTTCAGAACTTCCAGTGGCCACTGCCTCCACATCAATGATAAAAGTTATTCCATTGCTAGAATCACAATAAGTTTACAGTAGAATATTAGTAAGTCTAACTTAGTCCATTGTTACTTCCCAAATCTGGAGGATTTTGGGAAGGAGATGTCCCCTCTGCCTCTAATTGAGAGGGTTCTTAGGTACCATGGGAAGATTATTGGAACAATCTTGCTTGCATTTGCAGACTCTCTCTGTTCCGTGGGATGAGTGTTGTTCATTATTAACACCTTGTTTTTTGTCGTGGGTGAGTCCAATGAACTGGAGAGTAGGTGTTGCAACCCTGCTGAGATTTGGGTACAATTTTTGAGATTGCACTATTTGTGCAACTATTTCTTCCCTAGGAGCAAGCTTCCTTTCCCCTCTTCCTCCTCTGCATTTGTTAACCTGTTCTTTTTTTATTTGCCACTGTTATTAGATGGCTCTGGTTTCTGGGTTTGTAGGTTCTTGGTTTATGCTGCATAAGAGAATTTAAAGACATGCCCTAGGGTAGGAAAGGAAGTATATAGCTATTAAGAAACAAGAAAATGAGAAAAGTACATGGTCCTAGGTATGGACAATGAGTGGCCTGCAGAGTGAAATGTCTGCATGGGACTCCAGGTCAGGAATTTTTAAAACATTTCTTCCCCCAATTCATAATGTTGGGGCAGGGCCCCAGCTGTCTGCTCTTCTGATTGGATGCCCCACTTGTCATTTATCAGGGTCCCAATGTTGCAGGCTTTTGAGGGTGTCCAGGGCATCCCCTTGACCTGACAGGATCTCATGGGTCAAGCGGAACTACTTTTTATCAAATGGGATCTCTTGGCTAGGGTCTCAGAGAATCTTTCCAGTAGACTTCTTCTTAGGGGGTTTTCAGGCAGGGTCGCACAGCCGTGTGGTCTGTCAGCATGTTGTCTGTTGGCCATGTTGTCTGCCAGGCCAGCCACCTACCCCCTTTCGCTATACTAACTTGCCTCAACAACTCCCTCAGAGAGTTTACACCCTTATTCTTAAGGGGGTGCTGAAGGGTGATGAAGGGTGATGGTCTTTCTTCTTTAGTTACTTTCTGCTGGTTAGGAGGAATAGACCCTACCTGACAAGGTGTAAAATTCTGTGACTATTCTATTGTAGTTGAGGGAAGATGGGTCTGGCATCCGCATTGGAAACAGATGAAATTCCCCATATGATATTGATTCTGTAAGAAATAAAATTAGAATTTAAGATATATAGTCCTATTAAAATGATAAAGAAGATGTGGTATGCAGGCATAAAAAGTGTCCAGTCATAACATAATGGAACATGAGAGTGAGAATGGCCAAGGTGGCTTCAGAGGCTATATACTCCCTAAGTTGATGGGATATTGTATCCTTTCCTGAGTTCTTTTTGCTGTTGGTTAACTCTACAGAGAGATTGCAGTAGACTCACTGGGTTTGTTATAAATTACCAACCCAAGTTTTCATGGTGGTTGTTATGCCTAGGACATCTAGGAGAGTTATGAAGAGAGGCACTGATCTAGACAAACTCACAAGGACAATACAGGCAACAACAAGAAAAGCATATGGCAAGTAAAGTAAATACAGTACTTAAGAGTGCCATTCTTTTATATTATAATCATATTCATTAACTACTTAGAAAATGAATTGTTTACCAGGACTTTTAACACATTCATTATCCTTCTGTATATGATCTAGAATAGAAAAGGTATCATCATAATCATCAAGCATATATGTACAATACTTAATACTAGTTAATGAACTAACCAATGCATAAGTTTCTCTTTGAGTTTCAGTTGATAGATCTAAGCTCCAGGTGTGTAATACCATACAGGTTGCCTCTCCATGGGAGTATCTCATAATGCCAATTGTGTTGGTTTACATTCTACTCACATTATTCTCATAATTATTGCTCCAATTAGTGTGTCCTTCACAAAGCCAGCATGCTGCAGCACTTTTGATCCTAGAGAGAAGCTAGGAAGGCAGGGACCCAGTGTTTCACTGGCCTGGTTCATAGTGCCCTTCAGTGCTATGAAATCGAGCTGGTCTGGAGGAATTGTCTGTTGTACATCTGGCTATATTGAGCCACTGTTGGCTGTTGCAGGAGTCCAAAACTTCAATAGACTCTCCATCCTTCTCAGAATCATAACCAGAGTTGTGGTAGACACATATATTACTTTTGGGGTCAGTGACCAACCCAGCCAAAAACTCAAATGGAGAGGCACCCATGCAGGGTATTTGGGCTGGACTTGAATGCACAAGAGAGTTTGACAATAACATATTTAATGAACTTAAACTATTTTTGTCCTTTGATTTTTACTTTTATACCTTTGCCAAGATTATGTTAATTAACAAGTATTTTACTTTACAGTACAGGAAAAACTGCTTTCTTCATTATTTTGTGAAAATGTAAGATTCCCAATGGAATGAAGATTATCTTTCTTTACCACCATGTTAGGGGTGCAGCACATGGACATGCATATCTCCTCATGTTAGCTCAAAATTTAGGGTCAGCTGCTGGAATTCCTCAGTAAATTCAGCTGGGCCCTCCTAAAATAATCCCACCTGTTGATTTTCATCTTGATATTGAATTAAATCTGTCAGGGAGAAGGGAACATCGACCCTGATTTTAACTGCATCTCCATTTGCTACTTCACTTATGGAGCAGAGGCTGTTCTCAGGTCCCCTGATAGGGTGAAAAGATGTCCCACTCCTGGTGACTCCTGCTGGACTAGCTATGGGGTTTAGAGCTTGTACATGAGTCCAAGGGTACCTTAGGTTCAGGGGACCCTAGGCTTGGGGACTTAGGCTTCAGAATCTCAGGCTCCAGGTACGGAGATACAATAAGGCGGATAACTGAGGAAGGGATCATCTAGGATTTCACACTCCTTCTCAGGTTTTCTCTTTTCTGGGGATTGTTTCACTTCCAAAGCATTACACAATCTACAAGACCCATTAAAACTTGTGTTCTGAGATACAGCCATAAACAGTTGGACATATAGAATATCTGACTGCTTCCCTTCCCTGTTACACAGGAGGTGTAACTGGAAAATAGGGTTATAATTTACAGTGCTGTTGGCAGGACATTGCTGGCCATTTTCAAGGCCATATGGAATCTCTGACTGCTTCCCTTTCCTTTTACGCTGGAGGTCTAACTGAAAAATAGGGTTATAATTTAGAGTGCCATTTCCAAGGCCATACTATGGCCATAATGTGTCACAAAAGAAGATCAGTTTCTCCTTCCCTAACCCTTCAGTGAGGAAGGTCTGATATGCTAGATACCATGACCATTTTTCTGAGAAAAATGAAAAAGTGTTTGTCAGGCAATCTGGTGTCCCAGGGCCCAAGTCTGAATAAACTATTACCCTCCAAGCTGCAGCTCCCAAAATATTGTTCCTTTAAAAAGCTAGGGGATGCTGACCAGTCAAGGGTCACATAAGGTTTGGGAGATGTTTGGAACTGCTGCACTTGATTCACCTCCCAAAGACTCAGAGCCCTTGCTGCTGGGCATTGTCAGGATGATCTAGACTTGGGAGATGCCTGGACCTAGTTTCCAGAGTTTGAAGCTACCAAGCCACATGTTTGGCTTTTCCTAGAAAAGGGGCTGGCTTGAATCTTTTTTTTTTTTGCCTATTCAGTGGTCTTATTTTATGACCATGGTCATGGAGTTTCACAGTTAGACCATACATTAAAAGTAATTGTTGGCTCTCTCTGCCTAGAGTGTTCCACACTAAGACTTTCTCTCCCATTTCTCAGCAAGCTCTGTTCTTTCCTCCATTTACCAAATAAATTCTTTTTACTGGCCTAAATAAAAAAACAAAAACAAAAGCAAATAAAAGTAATTGTTCTGCCCCTGCCAGCCAATAACCCTGGGGGGCGTGGTGACACAACGTGAGGGCATTCCAGGAGCTGAGAATGAATAGAAATTGACTGCAATACCTAGGGTGGGATGAAAGACTTGCTAGTAAGTGTATTTTCAGCTATTGCAGTGGCTTCTGGCAGGTTCCTCTGTTATGAAGCTGCATTTTGTTATTAATATCAATTTAGGCTTCTAATTAATAACGGTTTCATGGAGTTAGAAATTTAAATACTTCATATTAGACAATGATTTTATAAACGTCTTATAATAAACCATAACCACATAGACTAGTTATTTTATATTTAAATAACCTTATTAAATTACAGTTAGTAACACATGAAATTTACTATATCTTAATTTCATTAAACACGAACTTACAATTTTCATCATCTTAAAGATTTAATACATAAAATGTTAATTTGGTTACTTGGTATTCTATAAACCTAGGGAGACAACACCCAAGCTAAATAAAATTGAAATCATTATAGTTAATGCAAGGAATGTTCTTTTTCCTTCCTTTATAGGAGGATAAAACCTCTTTTCTTTAAAAAAATAATTCTAAAACTGTGAATAAATTTAAAAACCATACTGACTGCTAGGTCCTAGAATATATTTTAATTGTTTAATTTTGTAAATAGATAATTATTTTTATTTTTTTATTTATCCCCCACTCCCGGATGGTTTTCTCATCTGTCTGCTCATTGTTTGATCACCTTCTCCATATGGCACTTGGAAACAAACCTGTGGACATTCTGACATAGGATGTGAGTGCCCAAAAGCTTGAACCACCTCTGCTCCGCATGGGTTGCAGGATCTGCTGGCTTTTGGCATCTGTTCATTTAGGCATCGGCTTGTTGCAGCAAGTGCAGCTTCCAGATTTTTGTGGCAGATGCAGTGTCTGCTTATCTTCTTTAGAAGACAACATGACCTGAACTTGGGAACTTCAATTTGGTACGTAGGTTCCCAACAGTTTGAGCCACATCCACTTCCCTAATTTGTTTTAAAGACCTTTCCATAACTTTCAAAGTCTTTTCCTTTACTTACTGAAATTTGGTAATAGATTATTAACCACCCTTATTTAAAGTCTTTTAAAATGTTTAAATTGGGGAATTACAGGATAACTATGATTCTTAATTACCCAGCATAGTATATAAAAAATTTACACTAAACTTACATTTCATCCCGATGTATGAATCTATACACTGAACAAAGAGAAATAGAGAGTTAGACACAGAAGCACACAATTTACTAATGCTACTTATAATTTTCATTTTCTTACAAAATAAGTTTAACTGTAAAATAACATTATATTTGAAAGATCTCTTTGAAGTCTATTTCTAATTAATCTGCACAGTGACCATGCAGTTTTGCACAAGAATTTTATTCCTTTAATTATTGACTTATAACCAAATTATTCCGAATGCTTTAAAATACAGTTTACATTTTTCTTTACTTCAGAGTTTTGCTTATTTTCCAGTTTGACTTTGACAAACCTTGGATGAGAAACACTCATTCCAGTGTATATTCACCAAGGTCATTGAAGCCTCAGGGAAGCCTTGTTATCCTCATGACTTGCTGCTTTTGGGAACAGCAATGCTCAAGGTAGGAGACCCCTGGCTCCCTGGTCCTCAGAGATAACAGGACTCCAGTGGCTGATGGACTGGAAGAGTGGACATCCAGCCCTGAAGGTTGAGAAATCCACCTGGCAGCAATCTAGTTCACAGCTGAAGTCATAAGACAAAATCAGGGCTGTTAACACCAGTGGAAAGACAGGAGATAGGGTGCCTTAATTTTGCCTTTCCCTAAGGGGGGCAGAAGTTGTCATGAAATAACCATAAGCAAGGGCAAGGTGTGAGGCTAGACTTGAAGTGACCATAAACAAATGTAAATTCAGTTTATACTTACCATTACAGTAGCAATTTTAGACTAATTCCACACAGTTATAGCAATTTCAATTATACTTCTGTTGCTTTATAATAAAATAGCATCTATATAATGATATTTATTCTTATGGTTTCTAGTAAGTTTTCACTTTAGAACAAATTGGGCACTTTTGTTTATTAACTAAAGCAACCAAAACACTTTTATTAGTAACAGTAATGTTGCTAAGTTTCTCTGCTTTTCCAGCAGTTGAATTAATTCCACTTGTGATTTATTTTATACATCAAACACAATTGCAAGGGGATATTGAAATTTAAAAACTCATTTTTAGATTATCTTTTACCATTATCCTATTTGTAACAGGCTAACTCCAATCTGATTTATGAGTTCCTAGGCATGACAAATCTGACAAAGTCAAACATAGATTAAAAGTTAAACAGAAGTTTAAGGACAAATTAGAAGAGAAGAGGGAATTTTACACACTGATTTAGCTTAGGGAAAGACCTGGCTTTAGAATCATCTTAATGCAGAGCTCCCAGTGTCTGTCCATGGGAGAAATTTTGTGCAAGGACCCTCCAGCTTTGTTCCTCCTGGAAAATCCTTGGGTAGTTGCTAGATATAGAGTTACGGGGGCCAGAGAAGCCCTGTCCGAAACAAGACATGAATTGGGGCTACTCTGGTGGCTGCATTCCATTAGTTACCTCCCTGTGAGGCTTTTTCATTGTAAGGATTGATGTGTTACAAGGGAATAGGCAGGGAGCTAGGAATAGCCAGGAACATTTTTAAAAATCTTAATTCGTGGCATATGAGGGTTTACCTTATTCTACAGGGGTAAGGCTTATTAAATGGCTCAGATCTTGATTCCCAATTTGCTCCCCTCATTAGGCACAACCAAGGTTAGGAGAAGCCTGGGGTGCAATCTAGGACAAAGCAATTGGCCCATGTTAACTGAGAAATAAACAATCTTACCTGCCACACCAAGGGTCACCCAAGGCCTCCAGGTTGATGGTTCACAAGAGGCAGCAGGAAAGGACAAATCTATAGACCAAAAAGTGCAACGAAGAGGAAAAAGGGGAGCAAAGGGAAAAGAAGTTGAAGTGGTTTACCAGGAAACTATAGATTTACCTGCAGAAAATGGAAAAACTAAAAATGATGAGTCCAGCCTCTGATTAAGCAGGAGGGAAAGAAGTCAAGTCTGATTATACTGTCTACCATGTCTTATCAGTGTTCCCTGTTTCTCCCTTCTTGTAGAATCCAGAGGAATATATTTATAAGCTATTGTGCAGAAGTAAGTTTTTTAGTAGCTGTAGAAGAAACATTGTTAAGAATGAGATTGAGGTCCCTCCTCATCCCATTTGATTTAAGAATCAATGCTTTTCTTCAAGATAGGAAATCATTTGCCAGCTATTTGTTTTTTGGTACAACCCAAACATAGTGGGATATTGAATTATGGGAGACTTTGACTGTCTTGGGTATCAACTTACATTCCAGTGGGGGCTGGCAATTTTCATACTTTATAATACATCACATACTAAAGGGTGATTTGGAATCAGTTATGCATTTAATATGTGTTGAACATTTTAAATTACTCCTATTCCCATATTTTTTAGTAGACAGGTTTCTTAAAACCACTCCCTGATCTTGGCTTTCCCTGTCAGAACACTGTAACATCCTTGGTCATGATGTTTTATGTGCTGTAAAAGATTGGAAATGTGGGTGTGTAGTGTGTATGATATTAAATTGTGAATTGGCAGAGCTTAAAAATGTAAGAACTTATTAAACTTTGAAGATATTGGTACTTGATATCCTCTTAAGGAAAACTTGCATCCAAATTTTAAGCTAGAAATTCACTGGAATAATTTTAGAAAAACAACTACATGGCTTTGTAGGTTCTTGGTATGAACACTAAGAATTGTGTACAAATTGTTCATAATATCTGTGCTGATCCTGAACACAACCAATAAGATCTCAATTATGAAATAAAAGCTAGGGCACAGACTCACCAGTCTCATGTGGGGGGTCAGGGAGCACCACTTGCCTCTCATCTCCTGGCAGGCTTGCCAAATAATGCTACCAGATGGCTCTAATTTCTGGGCTTTTAGGTTCTTGGCTTATGTTGCATAAAAGAATTCAAGGACATGCCATAGAGTAGGCAAGGGAATAAATATCTTATTAAGAAACAAGAAAATGAAAAATGTACATGGTCTGGAGAATAGACTGCAGGTGGGCTGCAGAGTGAGATGCATGTGTAGGACCCCAGGTCAGAGCATTTTTGTCTCCCTCCCCCTTATAATGTTGAGGCAGGGCCCCAGGTTTTCTTACTCTGATTTAGTTGCCCCACTTGTTTTTTCTCAGGGGTCAAATGGTGTGGCCTTTTGAGTGTATCCAGGGCTTTCCCTTGACCCAATGGGGCCCCATGGGTCAAATGGGATCCCATTTTTCCAAATGGGATCTCATAGCTGGGGTCTTGCAGGGTCTTTTGTCAGGCTTCCTCTCAGGAAGTTTCCAGGAAGCGTCTCTCAGCCATGTGGTCTGTCAGCTGTGTTGTCTGCTAGGCCAAACACCATTCCCCATTCACCTGTGTATATTTTTAATATTCCTTTTGTTTTCTCTAGCTGCTATTCTCTGGAGGGCTAAATTTGGTTAGATTGTTCCCCTGGATACAACTTTCCCAGTCAGATTTCCTAGTCAAACAGGCCATGGACCCATGAAGGTACTTTATATTGATTTCATTGGGGTCTGGAGAGGAAGACCTAAAGACAACTAATCTTCTTTCTCACATCTCTGCAAATCTAGCTTTCCTAATATATCTAACAGATAGTACTCTTCATCCAGTTGTTCCCTGCTACCCTAAGATTTGCCTTCTCAGATGACTTACCCTGATGGGGGCATGATTGAGCCTGAAGATGCCATTCTAAACAGGATGAAACTTGTTCATCTCCAAGCCCCTCGGATCTGAGTTCTCTAATCATCTTCCACAACCTGTGCTGTGTCCCCTGAGGTGGGTGGGTGACTCTGCCAATGCTGTCCAAGAGAAAGTGTTCAGTCTGTAAGGGCTTCCTCTCCTTTCTGAGGCCAGGAGTGCTACAGCCCTTTAAGGTATGTGAGGTGAATATCTGCACTGCCCTGTGAGAGAGTGTGTGCTTCTCTCCTTCCTGGTATGCCTTGAGTCTGAATGTGCTGAAGCCTTTTAATGTGGTCTGGGTAAATCTGGATTGGGTTTGACTACTCCCAAGTTCTGCTCCTTCTTGGCATAGGGGCTCAAGCAGTTGCTCTCCAATTTGGGCATGTTGAACCCAAATCCTACTATCCTGATCATCTTTTGTGTTTTCCAATCAACCCTGCTTCTATTATGGTGCTCCTCTAGCCTCTGGATAATCCAAAAATGTGATCCAAACAGATCCTGACTGATTATTAGGTGCCTAGTGGGACAATCTGAATGTTAGCACTCCCTACTCTGTCATCATTATGGGTCTTTAATCATGATCATTTTAATCATCCTTTGTTACTGTTCCTCTTGTAGTTTGGTGTCCTATGATGTTAAAGAAAGTTTACTTCCATTACAGTTTTCGGTCCATTTAATGAGATCACAACACTGTCTTGATGTGATCAGCCCTGAGGTAATATCAGGAGTAAAATTAAATTAAATACCCAGAAACCTGATAACTGAATGATTTGGTTATAATATGTAGAAAATTCAGGGGGAGGAAATGATATCTGAATGAGTGACAAGATGAATCTTTGCCTAAGATCTCAATGACTTTAGAGTGGGTATGGGGGAGTTTCAGTGGAGTAAATCCATTTACCCATGGGTCCTTTGTGGTCTGGAACATTGGATTGAAAAATATTTATTAACATTTAAAGGGTTAAGGCCATACTTACCAGTCCCTGGTTATTTCTAATAACTTTAGCCAGGGTGGAAGGCACACCATTCAGCTATTTAGGTAGACTTGGGGAAGGAAACCACTGGCAAAGGAGAACACTTGAAAGAGAAACTGGAATTAAACAACTGATGTGTCATGTTGGACATGGAAGAGGGTCTGTGGAACCTTAAAGCCCCAAAGTGCTGGAAGTCAGCAAATTTCCAGGAAGAAACTATGACAATGTGAGGGGATTTGAGAACAGATCTGAAAAGTGTTCTAACTCTACTCGTGAAAAACAAGTCAGTTCACAGTTCTGAACAATGAAATAAAAACTGTTGCTACTTTAAACTGTGAATAATGTGGATTTAACTTATTAAACCGATTTTCTGCATTTAAAGGCTCTCTCCAAGAAAAGCTATCATCTTGGATTCTGTAGTTTGTGGATCATACTACATGTAAAGAAAGTGTATCAGAGAAAAGGGACTCAGAAATTATTTTCTCCTTCTACTGGTTGCCCTCTTTCATAAGAGACATAACTAAGAAATTTCAAATATTCATAATAATAACTGTTATGCCTGTGATTTCACCACAGGTGGGTCATATGTTTCTCTGAATATACTGGCAAGAAGGATCAGTAAGTGAAACTCCATTAAATCATCCTATTTATCCTACAGTTTTCAGGTGAGGTATATTTTTCAGATTGACTCATTCTATATGAATGCCAAGCTCTTTCTAAACATAATTTTTATTACTCCAGACTGCAATGCTGAACACTTTCTCAGGATCCATTGAACCCATGATTCCACTGATATCCTAAGATCTATAGAAGTGGTTGCCCCAAATGACACGTGGAAGACATGAACAACATGAGATGGCAATGGCATGAAAGGTGATGTGATGTTCCAGTGAGAACAATGGTGAAAGTTTTTGATTGGTTTCTCTATACTCTGGAGGTGACAGCAGTTTCCTGATGGGGTAGCTATTTGAGTACAGCAGAGGCTTTAGGGTCTGGGAACCACAGAGGCAGCAGCTCTTCAACAAAGTTGCTTGATAATGTTTCTGGACCTTTACTTATGAGTGTAGCCTAGAGTGTGCTCCCGTATGTCAACTAATGACTCGATTCAAACAGTGGTTTTGAATTGCATGCCATAAATATGCTTAAAGTGAGAGTTGAATGGCATAGGGTAAGTGTTCAAAGAGTCAAATGCATGGCACAGCCTGCTTGTGCAATGGGTGAAAGTTGAATACCTCAGACAGCATGAAAATATTGGATGTTTACTGAATTGTAGTGGGTATAGATAATATTGAATATCACACAGTGGATGTGCAAGTATGATAGGTGAATGTAACAGCTGTATGTCAAGAAGCCATATTTGGATGATGCAGAATGGGTGTTAAAGGAGGTGCTATTTAATTGTAAATAGTGGTCATTGTAAGAAGTAATAATTGAGAGACATAGGGTGGTGTGTAATAAATAGACTTAAGTAAACCTGTGAAAATTTGGCAACAAGTGTAATTGAATAGCATAGAGTTTAGTATCACACAGTGTGGAATGGCCCAGAGTGGAAGTGCATGTATTTTAATACTGCAGAATAGGTGTAGAAGAAGTGAAAGTTTAATAGCACACTGTGAGTGAGTGAAGTGTGATAGAAGAATGGCACAGAGTGGGTGTATAATGAGCCTTTGTGAAATAATACACAGCAATTATGCATGGGGTGAGAACTGAATGTCAGTGGATGAGAAAGGAGTGAAAGGAATAGCATAGCTTTGCTTGACAGAGGAAGTAAACAGAATAACACAAACAAGTGTCATGCCAAATTGAAGTAGTATTGAGAACACTGGTTTTGCAAGGAATTTGATGTAAATGTGGCATGCAAGGAGTGACTGTTGAATAACCAAGTGGGTGTGCAAAATGGGGAGGTGGAAGGCATAGCCTAGTTCTGTGGTATTTATAAGGTGCATAGTAAAGAGACTGAGCAGTGACTTTAAGTTGGTAGTTTGTAAAGAATGTGGAAGGATATAAGTTGAGTAGCACAATTGTGTCATTAGTGGTGGTCAAATATCTCTTGTTGAGTTTTAGGGAGTGGTTGTTGGGTGGCAGAGAGCAGGTGTGCAAGAGTGGATATTACATAGTTCTTAGTAGGTATGGAAGGAGTGGTTGCTGAATCACAAACTGAGTGTGAGAGGAATCAAAATTCAGTGGGGAGACTGGGTGCTCAAGCAGTGCAAATGAATAGCACAACCTGGTTTTGTAAGTTAAATAGCTCAGTGATAGTGAGCAATGATGGGAAGTTTAATAGTTCACAAAGTTTGTACACAGAATATAATTTGAATAAAAGTGGAATGAAAGCTTGATAAGTGAAAACAACAACTGAATGTGCAAGAAGTAATTTGGATGAGGCAAAATGGTGTTCAAGTATACATATAATTGCAAAATGTGCCTATGCACATGTTATAGTGGAATGACACACATGGGTGTACGATGAATGGAAATGGAAGTAACCATTTGGTTGTACAACAGGTTAAGTTGAATAGCACAGAGAGGAGTGCATGAAACAAAAATTGGATGGAGCACAAGTAGTATAAAATTATTATAAGTATTATAAAAGGATTATTGGTTTGTAGGCAGTGATAGTCAAATTACAAAGGGTGAAGGTGCAAAGAGTGATGTTTGAATAACAGAGTGCAATAGTGGTGGTTGGATGTTGTAGAATAGGTCGGCAAGCTGTGGGTGTTGAAGGGTAGAGAGAGATTTTGCATGGATGGATAAGTATGTGGCATAAAATGGTTATGCCAGGAGTGGAAATGAATGGCATCAACTTGTGTATACTGACTAACTCAAATATGTACAACAAATGAGAATGGAACCAAAACTGTGTGTGGCAGTTTGGCATTTTTTATGAATTCCAAAAATAGTTATTGGATTGTGTTTGTAAACTGGTCTTTCCCTCTGAGCATATTAGATTGTATTAGATACAGAGGATTCATTTTTACTTGATTAAATTAAGATTAAGTCTTTGATTCAGCCAAGGCAGTAAGATGTTAAGTCCCCCACCCAACAATGGGGTGAGAAAATGACATGACAGAAGAGAGAGTTTGAGTTTTGATGCTGGAGCCCTGGGAAGTAAATACACAGAGACACAGATACATGAGGATAAAGAGAATATTGTGTTAGACACAATAGAGGTCCCAGGGAAAGAATGAGCCTGATAATCTACAGCTGACCTTGTGAAGACAGCAGAGCCACTGAGCCTGGAAAGAAACTAGCCCTAGGAAGAGAGATGATCCTTATACCAGACTGCAGCTGAGACCAGATGTAGCTGGGACCACAGAGCAAGAAGAGGAAGGCAGAAGGCTGAACCCTTGCAGAGACCGGCAGCCATCTTGCTCCAAAACATGACAAAAGACTTTGGTAAGGGAAGTAATTTACTCTTTCTGGCCTTGTCTATAAGCTCCAACCCCAAAAAGTATCCTTTATAAAAGCCAACAGATTTCTGGTATTTTGCATCAGCGTCCCTTGGGCTAATACACTGTGCCATCTAACTATCCTTGTAGAGCCTCTATTTGCAATTTTTAAAAAACCCTGGCACACATGTTCTGTCATCTATTTAGGATTCCTTGCATTCCAAGCTGTTCCAGTCACCTATTAGTCATGCTCACATACTCTGCATCATTCAATTTATATGCCTTACACATCCTTTGCATGCCATTAAATTTCTAATCATTGCAGGTTTTCTCTGAGCTTATACATATTGCCCAAAAAGGCAATGCCACACTCTTCCCACCACATTCCACCATTCTACTGCCTCTCCATGAACACTTGTTAAACAAACATACCATCCACACACCCTTTGCTCCACCCAAAAAAATTCCAAATTTATGCACACATTTCTGTGCAAATTATCTGTCACTCTGCATAATCACAATGTGCAATTAAACATCCACACTTTGAAACTCTTTCCACACCACCCAGCATAACTCTTTTCACACTCACATTTGTGGCTACACTGTAACAGTTTGGATCCCCATGATAGCTTTTTTGGATTTTAAGATGAATGGCTCTCCAGAAATACCAAGACAGTATGAAAATGTTAATTACTGACATAATGAAAATTCTAGGGGAGAGTTGGAAAGGCATTCCTGGTGACTTGAAAATGACTTTAAAGGACAAGGAAATCATTAGGGCTTTTATGTTTATTAGGGGCTGGCCCTGGGATGAGTGTTCCTGTTCATCATCAGGGGCTTGCATGATTTGAACCTCCCAGTGGTTCCAAAGGAGGGAGCAACCTGATTTTCTTACAAGCCTATCCAGATGTGGGGCCAAAGGGTAACATGGAAGGGTGAAGGTTATAAGATACCAGCAATCAAATTATTTTGAAAGTCTTCAAGAACTCAGAATTGTGTATTCTGAGAAGAGAAATGGCTATCTTGGACACTCAGAAAAATGTATGGAACTCTCCAAATTGGAGGAATGTGCCAGTGATGTCCAGTAAAGTGACTTTAGTTTGTGTAGAGACATATGTGGCCTCATTTATATTAGGGTCTCTGTGAAGCAAATTATTCCTAGAGTCTATTTGTCCAAAGGAATCACTTTGGATACTAAATTTTCTTGACATTGTCTGCATGAGATAGCCAGACCATTGACAGTTGTCCAAGAGTCTGTGAAAATGTGGAGATGGGGCTTAATGTTGGCTAAGGAATGCAGTACTAATATGGCTACCTGAAGATTGGCCAATTGTGTTTACTCTTGGGCCTGTCCTTTTTCTGGGACATCCATAAAAGCAAAAGTTGTTCAGTGAGTTCTATGATGTGTGATGGTGGTGATTTCATGTGTAAAGTAAAGGTAATCCCTTCACTCTTGACTCAATTGATTCCAATGAGCTTTCTAGTACCTGAAAAAGGGTTGACTTTCTCCAGTGCCTAGCAAGGGACTGAGAAAAGGGGCAGTGTGATGATTACATTCATGTATCAACTTGGCAAGGAACTGATGCCTGGCTGTTTGGTCAGCAAGCACTGGCTTAATTGTTAAAGTTTGTGTACTTAAATCATCAATAAGTTTATTGCATCTATAGTTGAATACATCTGTAGTCAACTAGAAGATTGCCTTCAGCAATGAGGGTAGCCTCATCCAAACTTTTGAAGACTTTAAAGTGAGAAGCGATTATTTCAACAGTCAGAGAGAGAATTTCCAACTCTAATTCAGGTAGCCAGTGTCTCCTGGGGAATTCATGAAGATCTTCATCAGAGATCTTGGCCTGTAGCCTGCCCTACAGGTTGGGACTTGTGCATCCCCACAGCTATGTGAGAAAATTTTGTAAAGTTTCATAATATTTACAGATATCTAATGTTAGGTCTGTCTTCCGAGAGAACGCTGACTAGTATAGTACCTCTCCTGAAGAGTGACAGTGACCCACAGGTTAGATATTGGACCCTACCCAAATAAACACTGTTGGATGGATTTTTGTGGCCTTGAAACTGTCACCACACATTAAGACTCACACATATCAGTCTTCCTTACAGACAATGAAAGAGACCATACATATTCTGGATTTAATAGAAAGTCATGAAAGACAAACACTTAGTCCAAAGTTTTCTGTTAATTCTGCAAGCAACACCCCACCTGGCCCAAACCAAAATTTTGCAGCAGCAAGTCTTATCCTGCCCTAGGCTGAAAGATGCATCTACACACAGGCCCCCACCTAAGGGTGAACCCAAAATGATCAAGAGTTTATATTGGAGACTAAGAGACAAGGAAGTCCTAAATTGGGTGATCTCTGGTAAGTTGGTGGAGCAATTATAATACATACTATAGCTAGGTTATTACCCATGGCAGTCTTGCCCTTCATTCAGCCTTAACTTCCATGCCTGTTCCTATTATATACCAGAGACAGGCACCCATGCCAACATAGGGATACTGTGATCATGTAAGCAGACCCCTTCTGACAGATAACCCCACTTTTACCTTTTAAAATATGTTTTGGGTTCCAAAAATAAGAAAAGGACCTGGCTCTGATGGACATGGATGACCAAATCTCTTGAAGCTTAGGATGCACTCATTGTTTAAAGGGTTCCAACAGGAAGGGAAGTGCTTGGGGAGAGGATTAATAAAAGAAGTAATTTCTCCATTAATTATTAAAATTGGCTCATGTTGACTAAAAGATGTTTCTCTCCTGGTTGTTCCTCCCAAGACTATCCTTTTCCCATTAATGGAATGGATGTCCTCTGTCAGCAGGTACCTTCATGGAGAAAGACTGAGGATTTTAGTCAATTGTTAGGCTGAGCCCCAGACCAATTCACTTGATCTAGGTTCCAATTCCAAGATAGATGACATGCAAATTTTCTTGATTTGAAATTTATATATTCTCCTTAACGTCATTAGGCACTGCACTTATCTCTATGTTTTTCTGTGATATATGAGTGCAAACACAAACTAAAAAGAGGAACAGCTTTATAATTCTTTTTGGACATAAGGGAGAATACTTCCTCCTCCTTCACATCTCTTTTGGGATTTACATTAGAAAACCCAAAATTGTAAGTCTTGTTCTCTCACCTTTTGAAATATATATATATATACAAATTTAAAATGTATATAAATGCCTCAGTCTCTTGCAAATTTTACCACACAAAAAGGTTTCTTCAATGAAGGAATACATTGGATTGAAATTTAATTAAAGAAAATATCTCCATTTAAACCGGTAACAGTTGTGGAAAACTCAGGAGGATGGGGTGAGGAATGTAATTGGTTCCAAATTTTAAACCTGCCCCTGGCTCTGAAATTATGAAAATGTGTACGTAATGGGTTGTATCTGCTTAGCCACATAAAATGCATGAGTTCTGTCTGCCTTTGCAATTTCTTTGTAGATTGCTTATGATGTATCACCTTCTCATTTAATGGTTATTCAATAATAAATTTGTTTTTCTTCCTCTTCTATCTTAGTGGAAAGTTTTTCTGGTTTGGCTTATTATTTTGTTTTTATTTTCTATTTCCCCAGCAATTACAGACACCTTTTAGCTGAGATATTGCAAACTAAGCTGCAAGGCAACAAAGGTATTTATTTTGGGTCTTAGAATTGCAATTTGGGAAGCACAGATTCAGGGAGAAAACCAAATTGTGTCTCAACATGGCACTTCCAGGCAAGGATTTGTAAAGACATAGAAAAAGATAGATAAGTTGTATGTGATTGGGGGATTTTTGGAGTATTTCTATTGTCCTTCAGGTTAGGTAATTTACTGAGTTCTTTATCTTTTCATGGTTTCCAGATGTCATTAGGGTTTTGAGGAACATTGTTGTTTGAACTTTTGCATACTTTGGCAGTTTGTTATATCTTGATGAGATTGGCATAAGGGTAACCTCCAGAATGACCTCCTGACACCATTTCAAGTCTTTTAGCTATAGGAACTCCATTTTCTTGTATTTCTTTTTACATTTCCCCCTTTCATCAAGATCTTTCTCCAAAAGCATTGTTGACTAACATTTGTTAGTAATCCATCAGCACTACGGACAATCATCCCTGAGAGTCATAGCCCATGTAGGGGGAGAGTAGTGAGTTTATTTTCATAGTTTTGCTTAGAAAGGGCCCATTTGCAGCAACAAGGAGGCATTCAGGGCATGTCTCAGGCTTTAATTATAATTATAATTAGGCTTAGTTTCATCATTACAGAAATAAGTTTCATAAAAGTAAGCTTCAATATCAAGGTTTGGACACAATAGCATTGAAGCAGCCTAGTTAAGTAGGGAATCAATATATCGATCTGGAACCTGGCAAGAAGGCCACTTGGATATCAATAGCCACAAGATGGCTGCTGGAAGACCCTCATGAATGTGATTTCCTACAGAATCAAGGAGAAGCCACGGATATCTCCAGGTACATTATCATTGGGCCCTTCTGGGGGATTGATAGGTGGGGTAATCAAACAAAACAGCAAACAGCTGGGACTCCTCCCATGCCATTAGCAATGGAGTAGAATAATTAATGGTTCAAAAGCAGATACAAAGGTTTAATCTCTCTCTTGCCTTTGGAACCCTGTTCTGGCTTTCTTTGCCACTGCCTGGATCAATATGCAAATAAAACCTAGACATTTAAAATCTATAATGGGAAATTGAAACCTTTAAATTGGTCCTCTTTATCACTCTTCAGCTCCATCCCCTCTACCTGGGACCTATGATCTGTTATTTTCTCCCATTTCTCTTCTCACCATTCCTTAATCAGTTACTGGCTTAACTAATCTGATATGCCCTTGGAATTCATTTCTACAGCATAGTCAAGAAACTAGACAAAATCTGGTAAAAGCATGACATAGGAAGGGATGGTGGGTAAAATTCTGATGAAACAATGAGTAAGGGATACTTTAGTAACAATAAAAAAGGATTAGCAAAAAAAAAAAAGATTAGCAAGACTTTAAATATGCTATGAATCCAGTTTTTCCAAGATCTAAGATTTAACCAACTAAGTATTAAGTAACTGTGTTCACAAGTTTATGTAATATTTGCATTTTCTCTTTGATATCCTTAATGATTTCCAGGTTTTAATGCTTATGGTTGTGGCCAATAAATGGGCCCTTTCTTCGGAGTCTAAATTAGCACAGATTCAGCAATTTGATAGATTTTCTACATGATCAGTAACTTGTCTTGCTGGGGCAAAAAGATTATGAGTTATAAGGGCCTGGGAAGAGAGTAAAGGTAAGAAAGAAAATTTAAAAAATGTTTAGGATTTATTATTCATTGTTGGAGGGACAAAGATGGTCTGAGGGGAAGGTGGGATTAAAAATGTGAGTGACAGCTAATGAGACAATAATGAATATTATTGAGTTTATTTCATCTGATGAAAATCAAGCCTTGTCCTGGTTCTTGTGTTAGCTCTCATCATCAGATGCCATTCACTTTTGGGTGACTTAAGCCTAAGATTACCAGTATTAACTCTACAGACCTGGTATTGGGTCTTGGGATAGTGTCTATGTCAGATGCTCTCTGATTCTGATCCTTTGCCATTTTGAGCTTTAAATGTCCAGTAGGTATGGATTTCCAGACAGGGTAGGAAATTTCATTAAAGAAAAATGTGAATCCAAGAATCAATGCTTTCTAATTTAGCTGCACACAAATAAGTTAGAAGTGCCTAGTAGGATCCTTTCTAGTCAGGTTGAGTGTATCTTTGTGGAGATATCTTTTCCTGTATACAAATTACCAGATTGAACATTGCAGTTTTGGATACCTTTCTGTCCCAAGAGTACACTATAAAAGGGTTGCTCTACCAGGGTTTCATTTATCTTTAAGGTTTTGATT
>JAQZBX010007058.1:0-51530 GCA_029593785.1 Cabassous unicinctus
AAAAAATCCATGAAACTGCACTACACAGTGAACCCTAAGTTAAACCACAGACCATGATTAACAGCAGAATTACAAAAATGTGCTTTCATCAGTTGTAATAAATATACCACATCAATGCAAGGTGTTAATAAAAGGGGGCAGTATGTGCATCCTATATTTTATGCATGATTGTTCTGTAAACCCAGAACTTCGCTAATAAATTTTTTAAATTAAAAAAAATAATGTTATGCTTTTAGCCCCATTTCTCATCCTTTATCTTAGTCATAATCATCTTCTCATGGTCTGGAGCACCTCTGGGATTTTGTTGGTTAAAATGGTACATAGGTTAGGATAAAAGTTAAGCTGTTTTAACAAAAAAGAAGTCAATTCCTTTCTAACATAAAAGAGGTGATTTCACTCCATGACATCATCCATAGACCCAAGTTAGTGGGTTGACCTTGCTATACTTAGTGAATAAATTCTGTCTCTGGGGCCAAGGCACAATTCCCTTGCTAAAATGAGGGTTTAGGTGTGATAGTGCTTTAATTACTAAAAAGAAAGGCAAAAAGATATTGGGGAGAATTTGCAGCTCTTGATACAAAATAGTCCCTTCTTTAGAAGTACCACCTTTCACATATAATTCTAGGTGAGACTTCTTTCCTTCTGCTTCATCAATAAACACTCCTCTGTCAAATTTAAATCTTCCCAAAATTTGATAGACATCTCATTCAATAAGTCTCCCTCTGATTTACTCCTTTTTTTTTTTTAATCAGTTTATACCTTTAAAAGTATCGCCTCCTATTATTATACTAAAATCTCAGCATGGAGAAGAAAGTGGCACATATTCCCAGTCTTTAAATTTGAAGTGAAAATTCTGTCATTTTGAATAGTATATTTAATTCTGTCATTTTGAATAGTATATTTAATTCTTCTCTAAAACTCCTTTCATGAAAAAGTATTTAGTATGCAATGTTCAATTAAAGTGGTTTTACCACTTAAAACAATGACTGGAAATAAAAGCATTATGTTAATAATGATACCTTTAGAAGTTCATTACAGTCAAATATTACATTGTTTGTACTTACTTGTCTCTGTGTATATGCCTCTGTGTGTATGAATGAGGAAGAGTTGAGTAGAGGGTAGTAGGAGGTCAGGAAACACAGGAAAGTAATTTTAAAAATAAATGACATGGTATTGTTTAATTATCCCATGTAATAGTCTAAAAATTATCCAACTTACACTTGAATCTGGAATCCTAGAATAAAGATAGTGGAGAAATATCTTATTGTAACTATTTTAGAAATTGAAATTTGTACAGTAAACATAATGGTTATAAATGTCAATCTTTTCTTCTTTGCCAAACTAAGATGAGTCATAGGGAATTTTGTCTATAGGATTTTTCTAGAGATCTGTAAGTCACTACTAGCTCTCCCATACACCTTTCATAACAATCAGAAATATTAATCACAGTGGTTACATTAACATGCCTCATTAGATACTATAGGTAGGGCAAACAACCCCATGAAATCAGCACCCCATTGATGGCCTTACCTTGGAATATATGATAACCTATTTCCCCAATGTAACAGAGTTAGACACATAATTCCCTACAAATGATTCTTCTATAACCTATAATTAGTAATATACCTGCTAATACATGTCCCAGAGACTTAAATCTTCCAGCTATTCATATTCCAGAGTTGCAGTCAACATCTGTTCTCCAGTTCATCGGACTCACCCAAGACAACTAACCTAATGATGATGATGGACAACCCCATCCCAAAAAGCAAAGAGTATCCACAACTGCAAGCAAAACAGTTCCTTCCATCTGATCCATAAGATCTAAGGCCCCTCTCAATCTGAAGCAGAACAGGCATCACCATCCCAAAGTTCTTAAGACTGAGGAATGAATAAACATAAGGGCAGAATGCAACTATGGACCAAAGTAGACTTATTATTATTGTAGCAATGGAAGAACTTGTAACACTGATACAAAGATAGTGGTTACCATAGGTTCTGAGGGGTGGGAGAGGGAAGAATGGGTGGAACATAGGGCATTTTTAGGGCATTGGAATTGTTCTGCACGATATTGCAATGATACAGACCACTATACAGTTTGTCAAAACCTATAAAATTGTGCGGTGAAAAGTGTAAACCATAACATAAACTATAGCAATGCTTCAATATTTGTCCATCAATTGTAACAAAAATGCCACACTAATGTAAGATGTCATCAATAGGGAAAAATATGAGAGGGAGAGGGGGTAGGGTATATGGGCATCCCCTATATTTTGATGTAGCTTTTCTGTAATCTAAAACTTATTTAAAAATTAAGTTAAAAAAAGAAAAAGGAAAAAAAAAGAAGACTGTAGCGCTCATGGCTTTTATTGCAAAAAAAAGTGTGCTTCATTGTGCTAATAAAGTGTTTTGTGTAAATCCACTCATTATTCTTCCCAATTAAATTACAAGGTAGTTTAATGCTATTATTGCTGTACTTTTTGAAGTGATAAAGAAATACGCACAAAGATGTTAAATACATTACAAGAGGTTACAAATAATGTCAGCACTAGGAATAATATAACATTCCCACAGGGAATGTTGCCTCAAGCAGAGAACTGGTAATTCACTTCTTAGAAAGAACAGAAACTTATGTTTCATCCATTCATCTATGTATTATGGACTTTAGGGTCAGTGTGCAAGTGATTTTTTAAAATATAAGTCCCCAGAGGTAATCAATAATGTTGACCCACACGCAGAGAGGTAGAGGTGCGAAAACATCTCTATTCAGTCAGCTCTGGCTTCTGCAATTCAGCATTAGTTTACAGAAAATATTCTTCGTTGCACAATGGGTGAAGTTTTTTAGGTTTCAGAAGTGCTTTATAAGATTCAAAAGAAAAGTTTCAAGGCTAAGGAAAATGCAGTGCAGCATAATCATTTCACTGGCCACTCCTTCCTAAACATGGGCCTGGGTTCAGTTCTAGATTCAAAACTACTCTGGAAGATGCTGAGGCATGTAAACCTTTTCTGTCCTTTTCCTTCTTAAATGCCTGTTAAAAAGTGCACTTAGGAGGATCCAAGATGGCAGAGTCGGGAACAGCAGGCTGTACTTCCCTCTAGGTACTGTGGGAAGGTAGGCAGGCTTCCCAGGCTTAAGGGAAGCCAGGGTGTCAAGGGGGCCATAGGAGAGAGTGGCTGGAAAGTGAAGGGTCCCAGCTGGGCACCGGGGAAAAGGTGAGCCTCTCAGCCTGCTCCGGAGAAGAAGGGAGTTTACCAACCAGCCCTAGAGAAGACGGGAGCATACCAGCTAGCCCACGGGGAGAGGAAAACCACCCAGCTGGTCCTACGGGAGGGGGAGCCATGTAGGCAGCTCTGGGGGAGACAGGAGCTGCTGAAAAGCAATGGCACAGGTGGGCCAGTGCCCAGCCTGCTTAGGGTAGGCAGAGCTGACCGAGCCGCAGGGGGTACTGAGGGAACATAGCTGGAGGATTTTTTTCCCCCCTCTCTTTTCCCCCCTATTTCCTCTTTTAAATTTATAATTTATTTACTTATTAAAATTTTTTTTCTTTATTTGGGTACTGTCGCAGAGGCTGCCTGTGAGGGGATTGATTGGCAGGTACAAGTAACTGGAAAGGAGTAGATTAGTGAGTCCTGGTGGCCTGAGAGGGAGGCCTGTTTTCTATTTTTCAATTTTATTCTATTTTATTTGTGGGTTGATTGATTGGACAAAGCAGGCAGTCTGAGAGGCGGAACATAGCCAGTCCTGGTGTTCTGAGAGGGAGACGTAGATTTTTGTTTACTTTTTTTTGTTTGTTTTTTCTTCTCCTTTTCCTCATTTTCATTCCAGCTCATGTTTTTCTTCTTTTCTTTCTTCCCTTCCCATTCTCTTGTCTTTAATTTTTTTCCTTTTTTTCCTTTTCTTTTTCCTCCCTTTTTATCTTTTATTATTATTTCACTCTTTTCTTTTTTTCTCTTTCCTACTTCTTTTAATTTTTTTCTTTCTTCTTTATCATTCTCTTATTTTATCCCTCTTCTTTTTCTTCCATCCTTTCTTTCCCTGCTTTGTCTTCCTTTCATCTCTTCTCACTTATCTTTTATTTTATTTTTTCCTATTTCTTTTATCAACCTTTTAAAATTTTATTCCTGTTTACTATTTTTCCCACTTATTATTTATTTTTCCTTTTTATTTCCTTTTCCTTCCTTCTTTTTTATTTTTCTTTTGTCTTTTCTCCTTCCTTTCCTTTTTTGTGGTTCTAATATTTTTTTCCATTCAACTTGGACAACTACAAGGATATAGAGTAAGTGGAACCAAGTGATAAAGTGGATTTCTAACACAAAACCAAAAATAAAACCCTAGATTAGAAAAAGAAACTAACCAACTGAATATGCCCATCAAGGATAAACAGATGCCTAGACATCAACAAAAATTACAAGCTATACTAAGAAACAGGAAGTCATGGTCCAGTCTAAAGAAGTAGGAGTAGGAGGAGATGCACAATGTAGAACAACTAATTAAGCATGTCCAAACAAATATTCTTAATCAACTCATTGAAATGAAGGAAGAGATAAAGGATATCAAGAAGACACTGAGGCAACATAGAGAAGAAATTATAAACATACATAAAAAGATAACATATCTTGCAATGATGAAAGACATAATATAAAAATTAAAAATACACTAGAAGCACATAACAGCAGATTTCAATAGGCAGAAGAAAGAATTAGTGATGCAGAAGACAGGACATCTGAAATTGCACAGATAGTAGAACAGATAGACAAAAAGATGGAAAAAATTCAGCAGGGACTCAAGGCATTGAATGACAACATGAAATGCACATGAAAGAAGAAAAAGAAGAACTCAACAAATCAATTACAAGTAGTGAAATTGAACTAATCATCATAAACCTCCCAACCAAGAAAAGCCTAGGACCAGATGGCTACACAGGTGAATTCTACTAATCATTCCAGAAAGAACTAATACCAATCCTACTCAAACTCTTCCAAAAAATTGAAGAGGAGGGAATGTTACATAACTAATTCTATGATGCCAAAATCACCCAATATCAAACCCTATAAATATACTACAAGAAAAGAAAACTATAAACCAATCTCTCTAATGAATTTAGATGCAAAAATTCTCAAAAAAATAGTTGCTAATTGTATCCAACAAAACATCAGTCACATTATACACCATGATCAAGTGGATTTGATCCCAGGTATACAATTATGTTTCAACATAAGAAAATCAATGTAATATGCACATTAACAGATTGAAGGCAAAAATCACATGATCATCTGTATCAACACAGAGAAGGCATTTGATGAAATACAGCATCCTTTTTTGATAAAAAAAAAAAACAGTTCAAAAGATAGGATTAGAAGGAAACTTCCTCAACATGATAAAGGGCATATATGAAAAATACACAGCTAACATCATACTCAATGGTGAAAGGTTAAAGGCTTTCCCACTAAGATCTGGAACAAATCAAGAATGCCCACTGTCACCACTCTTATTTAACATTGTATTAGAAGCACTTGCTTAAGCATTTAGGCAAGAAAAAGAAATAAAAGGCATCCATATTGAAAAGGAAGAAGTTAAACATTCACTATTTGCAGATGACATGATCCTATATGTAGCAAGTCTCCAAAAATCTACAATGAAGATTTTAGAGCTGATAAATTATTTCAGTAAAGTGATGGGATATAAGATCAACATGCAAAAATCAGTAGCATCTCTGTATACTAATAATGAGCAATCTGAGGAGGAAGTCAAGAAAAAAATTCCATTTATAAGAGCAACTAAAAGAATCAAATATCTAGGAATAAACTTAGGGCATTGGAATTGTCCTGCATGATTTTGCAACGATGGATACAGGCCATTATACATTTTGTCAAAAGCTTTAAATTTGTACAGTGTAACATATAAACCATAATGTAAACTATAGACCATAGTTAGCAGTAATGCTTCAATATTTGTTCATGAATTGTAACAAATGTACCACACTAATGTAAAATGTTATTAATAGGGGAAAATGTGAGAGGAAGGGAATGAGTTATATGGTAGTCCCCTATGTTTTTACTGTAACATTTGTAATCTAAAACTTTTTTAAAAATAAAGTTAAAATAAAATAAAATATAAAACATGCACTAAAACTGGGGGAACGGTGTCACACTTTCTTGGAATAACTGACAACTTCCTTGCACATTACTCATAATGTATGGTTGACAATTTTCTGGACCTTTCTTAAGACTTCAGCTTCATACTAGTGTGCTTTACTCTCAGCTGTAAATCTCATTGCTTACACTCATGAGACCTTCAAGGCAATCTAACAGACATTTCCCACAAGGTTTCTCTATACTTGAACAATATCTGTGTCTTTCCCTTGATGTGTGCCCATTTTTGAGGAAGAACAGTCTCTGTCCTATAATCTAAGCTCTAGATCTCAATTTGTTCCATCTGCTTTGATCAGTCTTTGCTCCTTCCCATGAGAAGTGACAAAGTAGCATATAAAGAAAGTAGGCTTTGGAAACAGATAAATCTGAGAATAAGTTCCTTATTCACAGCTGATCTTGCCCATGTTGCCTAATATTTCCGTGCTTCTAGTCATCAATAAAATGATTGCATTGTTACCTACTTTATAAACTAAGAGCATCAAATAACTGTGTGTGTATATGCATGTGTATAGACTCTCAAGTGCCTGGAATATAATAAACATTTAACAAGTGTTAGTATTCATTCCTTCCCTTCTCATCAGTAAGAAATTCAGAACCATTTCATAGACTATACTTGAAGAGAGTGTGACATCTCCAAAATCAAAGGCTTGATAATCAGATATTCTGAAGCATGTTTTTTGATTTCACAGTGTGCCAACTTTTCAACATGGAGCTGGACTAATTACTATGCTTCTTTCTCTATGCTTGAGTTGCCTGATCTTTAAGTAGGAACTACTTAATAGGTTTACTATGAAAATTGATTTAGAAACACACAACCAATTGGCAAACTGCCTGGCATGCCTATATGCTCAATATATATTATTTTATTCCTTCCTCATTAGGTTTGGTGACGATTTAATAAGGTAATGTTAAACCTCTATCTAATGTTGATTATATGCTAGAAACATTAACAACACTTAACAAATATTAGCTTTCATTTTCTGGTATACTATTGGCACTCAATGAATATTATTTTTGTTCTCCCCTCTTTAGATGTTTCTATCATTGCCTGTTCTTTTCACTGCCTTTCTACTTTCTTCTACCTCCACATACTTCTTAAATATTGGGGATTTTGTAGCATCTCTGTCTTCTATTTTCTCATTATCTTTCCCCTTCACAATGCCACCCTAAATGTAATACAACAATGAGCTATTCCCAAATAATTCTACTCTTGCCTTCTTTTACCCACATTTTCAACTGTCTTCAATTAATTCAAACAATTCTTTCTTTCTTTCAATCATTTAGCCACTCAAAGAAATTGCTGAGTGGCCATTATATGCTCTCCTTTGCTCCAACAGTTGTAGATACATTGTTTAAAACATAGTTCTGTTCTCACTGAGTTTTCAGTCTAGTGAGTAAGTCCAACTACTACCAAAGGTGTAGTCTCTACTCGGTCACCACAGTTATTTGATACAGGCAAAATTAATACAATATGAAAAAAAAATCAGAACACTGGTAACCAATGTGTGAATGCAGTTAAAGGGAAGGAATCCAAGGGCATTTCCTGGGGAGACAGAAATTTTCTTTACGGTGATAGGAGTTTGAATTACACAGGTCTCTGTTTTACAAAACTGAATAGCTAAGATTTTTTTGTGTTACAATGTATCAAAATTTTATATTAAAATGTAGTGTAAAGAATATAATAATCCAGTGGAGTGGGGTATAGTTAGAACTAAAGATGATACACAAATATCTTGATAATTGTTGAAACTGAATAATGGAAATAGGGGTAGGTATAACTCTTTATTTATTATGTTTGTAAATTTTCATAATAAAAGGTCAAAGAAAGCCTCATTCTTTATAGTTTTTTTCTATTTATATTAGGAAGAGCCAAAAGAACACAAAATTTAATTGCAGTGTAATTTATATAATCCTCCCACTTTATATAGTAAATAGGATTTTGATGGGCAATGAAGGAAAAGGAAACACCATGGAATTAGTAATTAGCTGCTTTTCAGTTATTTTATATAAGCTTTCTTTTATTTTTCCTGACCATACTTATTTTATGTTAGAGTTTTTGGTTAATTTACTTCATTTTTTCACTTGTCAGTATTTTTTTCTTATCATCTCTAATAAACATTTTCTAACTTAACTTCCTAGGGGTGGTCAGCTTACCATGCAGGAACACAGAAGAGTACTGGAATTCTCTTAAATGTAGAATATAGAGATAAGGATAAAATTTCATTCAACTGAAAAACCCTCTGACCTTGGAAATAGAGATGTGCCCTATCAACCACCACCTGGAGAGATGGCTGCACAGGCACCAGCAATTGTCAAGTTCTTGAAAATGAATGAGTGGTGCCTGAAATCTCTTCTCTATTCAATAGCTCAACTGGGTTTATCATAAACATTGTAGTTAGGGAGTAAAGACTAATACGGGTTGTGCCTCAGGAACACCTGGGGAACATTTTCAAAATAAGCATTCTTGGACCTCACCACACAGACACTTTGAAGCAGAACATCTTGAGTTGTGGCCAGGCATATGGGATTTGAAAAACTTCCCAGGTGACTTTGATATGTATCCTATTTAAGAGCTCCTGACTTTAAGGTATTGATGACATTCGCTGAATGCAAACTACTGTTTATTCACTTTTTTTCACATTGTTAAATATATTTCTTTCTAATTGTTAAATATGTTTTAAAATAGCATGCCTTTCCTGCTTGTCAATGATATATTCCTGTTTAAGAATTGACAATATGGTTAAAATGCCTATCCCTCTAACCATAATTTTCCTTTCATTTTTTAATCCTGAACAAATCCTTGCTTTAAAAATATTTGCACTTCATCTCTAAAATGCCTGCAGTTTCAATTACATATTTCAAATCTTTCCGACTGGGTCTGTCAATTTTACTATTCATGGGCCTTGCCAACCAAATTAACCATCTAGTCTGAAATGAATAGGGACTCTAATCTCTGGGCTGGAAACTGACCCTTGCCATGTTTCTCAATAGCTATTCAATTAATACGTCAGGGAAAGTTTATCTCTTTGCACCTGAGTCAGAAAATACTCTGTCTTTTTTTAACTGTCATTTTTACAAGCAGAGAGAAACATGCCTTTTTGATACTAGAGGCAACACAAGACAAAGCCCTTTGTGTCAGGAATTCAAAGAATTCAAAGATCTGCTTTCTAGTTCTGGTATTCTCACCTACTGTGTGAAATCAGCAATTTTTTTTTTCCCCCTCTGATTCTTGTTTTCCTCATTTGAACGATGGAGAATTAAATGCTCTTTTCAATCCCATGAGCTCTATGATTTATACACTTGTTCATATCAGGACTAAAGTCTATTTCTAAGCTTCAGCTTTGCGTCAGCAGAATTTGTCCTGAACCATTGTGACATGACTTCTGGTCAAACTAATAAAAAATGGTTCTTCTACATAGAGTAGGGTAGAATAACCAAAAAAGGTTATAAATTCAGTGGATAAATTCTTTGGAAAATAAAAAAAGATTTAGACAAACAATGGTTCTGAAATCATTCTGCCAATGGCCATATACAAACATTCAATGTTACTTAATCCTTTTTATATATTCAAATGAAATAAGCTAAAGAAAACTTTATCAACCAGAACAACTTTCAGGGAGGATATCAGGTTTCTTATTAAGTAATCATTTGTTAGACCCCTTAGATAAAATATAAATCCCAGGACCTGAATGTGGGAAGAAATAGTTTGCTGATAGAAAAAAAATATTTATATACATATTTATATACATATACAAACACACTCTTACACACACACGCACACAACAGTTTCCCTAGAGAGGAAGATTTGGGAGTAGGGAGAAGGGAGCATGAAAATCAGTAAGATGGCTGAATACTGTTTTACTCTAGAATTTGATTTTCAATAATTCAAAACCTTCCACAAATTTACTAAGAGACTAAATTTAATAAAAGGATATTTTTAAGGAAGCCAGTGAAGGAGTCACTTCCCAATTAAAATAACACTAATAAAATAAAAGAATCCTGTGTAGAGGCACAAACAGAAAGAGAGCGAAAATGAGAAAATTTGTGAAGCTACAAAAAGTAAATAATCTTTATATTTTCTTGGGCCATGGAATTAGGTTTCGGGTTCAGTTTAACTAGATCTCTAGAAGACAAGTAGTGGTATGTATTATACAAATTATGGATTATACAAATTAAGACTTTTAAGGGTTTCTACTTTAAGATTTCATATCATGACACCCTCAGATTTCAATTACGAAGAGAGATTATCTGTGGAAAAGGTAGAAAGGCTTATCAGTCAGTGAATCTTGAGACACAGGATCTACTCCAAGCAGAAATTTGTTCAGCTCTTTGTTTATGTTGATCTGAGAACGTGTCAGAATCTGTTAGCCTACTGTCTTCTAAATTTCCTCCTTTCCTATCACCTTTACATAAATAATCAATACAGAAATTTCAAGAAAACTATTGGATGTATAGTAGAGGGGGTGGAGTGAGGACTCTATACTGTTTTCTGGGAAGAGTAATCTCTTTATAAGAAAAGAAAGAATGTATAACAATGAATAACCACGCATAGGTATTTATAATGGAAGGATTACACATATGCAAAATTAGAGAGAATAGTGATGAACTTCAATATAACATCACCGAATCCACCAGTCAACATAAAGCCAACATTGTTTTGTCTATACTCCACCCGCTTTTTCCTACCCTGTACTACTTACAAGGAAACTTCATATACTTCATCATTTTATGTGAAAATATTTCAGAATCTATTCTAAATCCAAGGATTCTCAGTATTATTATCACAATTAAAATGTCAAAATATTTGATCATCTGTGTTCACTTTTCCCCAATTGTCTAGTAATTTTTAGAGTTAAGCAAGGATCCATAAAGGTCTATATATTGTAATAGTTGATATAACTTAATATGCCTCTTAAGCCTTTTTCAATCTATAATTTTAAAATCTATAATCTATAATTGCTTTTTTTGTTTCATTGTATTGGTAAAGATCTTCAACTGATTGTTAAAAGAAAGTCAGAGAGTTGGCAAATCTATCTTTTTCAGGAAATTCAGGAAGTTGTTCGGAACATTCTATAAGGTAACTGGTGGGAGACTGAAAAATGCTTTCATTTTTGTAGACCATGAGAGAGTAAAGTGAGACAAGATTTTAAAAATACATTCAAGTTAACTCTGAAGTATACAAATGTCCCTTAATGACTTCCAAAGTATGAGGCGATGATGAAAACAAACAAACAAAAACTGTAATGATTATAAAAACCATAGGACTGGATGGTTAAGGTAGACCGATTTTATTGCTCCCTGATCTTACTGGAATAAATGCAAATAAGCTAAACATTCCTGTGTTCATATTGCCTTTCTTGTTCTCTTGGAGATGAGAATAAATACAAAAGACAGATGGAAATGGACATAACACTATGAAAGGGATACACATTAAAAAATGTTAATATTTGCTTTATTAAGGTAAGGGGAAATTTCTCTCTCTTTTCCCAATTTTATACAATTTTATACATTAAATGTATTTTCAACTTGCTATCAGAAAACTCTTTTTATCATAAACAAAATTAAAAAGAAAAAAAGAAAATATTTTGAAATCTAAATAGCACATAAAGGATTAATATCTCCACAATACAAATAGCTCTTAAAAATTAATGATGAAAAGTCTAGCTATCAAAGAATTAAACAACAGATGAGTCATTTATTTTGTCTAAATAGGCAAAGATGAAAAATAATTATACTCAAATTTAGCAAAGCTAGAAGACAAATAAGTTTGTGAAACTGTAAACTTGATTTTTAGAGTGCACCTCAAAAATATTTATTAATAATTAAAAATATTCAAATAACTTAAAGTAGGAATTATAACCCTAGAATTATATTTTAGGGACAAAATCAGTAATGTATACAAATTAATTTCTTTATATAGATAAAAACATGTATTGAGATATTTTAATGATTTTTATAATAGTGAAAAAGGTCATGTCATACCAAAATTTGGGATTTGTTAAATAAAGTATGATGTATCCATATGAATGGAAAGTTAAATAATTTAGGCTCATCAGCCAAACTATTAAGATCATTTTTTATCTTATAATGTATACTTTTGTGTATATGTGTATATGTGTGTATATATATATATATATATATATATATATATATATATACACATACAAAATGTATATATCTGATAAGAAAACAAAGTCTAGGGGTAGATATCTAATGTCAGATATTCTGTGCAGGGTAAGATGGGAGAATATTTTTCTTTTTGATATTTTATACATTTTTTTGTATTTTCTAATGTCTTGACAAAGAATTTCTCCCTTCATTTTGTTTATTGTCACTGCATATGCTTTACCATGCAAGCCCAGCTGTTTGTGTTTATTAAGTCTAATAATCATGTCTCCAATCCCATCTTTTACATGAATTTATTAGTATAAAAGAAAAAAAGCAGTGAGCCTCTAACATACAGAGAGCTCTAAGCTATTTCCCATAGGTGTTTAAGAAGTGAATTAAATGCAGACTCTCCCCTTAAGGAGTTAAATTACATTTTAAAAACATACTGTTTGTCAAACTTTACTTGTGCATATTAATACATAAATACTTATCAATTTATTTATATAATAATACATGAACCCCTTTTCTAAAAAAGGAAAAGGATACATTTTTTTCAATTAGCATTTCTCTACCAGTGACTATTAAGATAACAATATCTTGTCACGATTAGCTCACTACAGCAATGAATATATTCTGAGTGATCAGCATTGGCCCATTTAATATTACCATTCAATCCCATTGTGCCTTTGTATGTAACAAATTACTGTAAAAATATGCTGCTTCAAGCAACAACCATTCATTTAGCTTATAATTCTGTGGGTTGGCAATTTGGGCAGGGCTCAGCTTAGTTCTGCTTATCTCAGTGAGGTTTATTCATGCTTCTTTGTCAAGCGCCAATCAATTACACAGCTCTGTCCTAGGCATTAGATGGCAGCTAGATTTTAGCTGGCAACCGGAGATGACTGGGCCACTGGCTCATATGACTTCATCATGTAGCAGGCTAGCCTGGGCTTGTGCACTTTGTTGCAGCAAGAGAAGTAAAGCAACAAATGCAAGAACTTTTCATGTCTTTGCTTCAGGCACATTTGTTACCTTCTCTTTGGCCCAAATTCAGTTAAGTGGCCAAGCTCAGTGTCAGTGTGGGAGGGGAAGCATGAATAAATTGTGAACAATCATTGCAATACTCTACCTGACAGGTAATATATATTCATTAATTACTTGTTGGGTAGATAATAATATTAATGATAGTATTTCTTCCCTGGAAAATCAACATATTAGAACTTAATGCTCATACATGAAGATCACATGGCAAGTACAAGCCCATTTGAAAATACAAATCTATACTGTTATTTTAAGTAGAGATTGATTAGTTATAAAAAGTAAACTTTTACAAATCATAGGAATTCAGAGTCTTTGTTTTAGACTTCTTAATTTTTCTGTATTGTGTATTGATGGATACAGGTATACCTTAGAGATACTGCAAGTTTACTTCCAGAGCACTGTAATAAAGCAAATATTGCAATAAAGAAAGTCATGATTTTTTTTGGTTTCCAAGTGCATATAAAATATACTATACAATACACTATATTGTAGGTTTTTAAGTGTACAATATTTTATATTAAATATTAAAATATTTTATTGCTAAAAATTCTAACCATCATCTGAGTCTTCAGCGAGTCATAATCGTTTTGCTGCTGGAGGGTTTTGCCTCGATGTTGATGGCTGCTGACAGATAAGGGTGGCTGTGGCAATTTCTTAAAATGAGACGACAATGATGTTTGCCACGTCAATGGACTCTTCCTTTCACAAAAGATTTCTCCATAGTATGTGATGCTGTTTGATAGTATTTACTCACAGTAGAACTTCTTTCAGCTTTGGAGTCAATCCTCTCAAACCCTGCTGTTGCTTTCTCAACCAAATTTATGTAATATTCTAAATCCTTTGTGGTCATTTCAACAATGGTCACAGCATCTACACCAAGAATAGATTCCATTTCAAGAAAATAATTTCTTTGTTTATCTATAAGAAGCAACTCCTCATTCGCTAAAGTTTTATGATGAGATTGTAGCAATTCATTTATATCTTCAGATTCCACTTCTAATTCTTTTTTTTTAAATATATTTTTAATTTTTTCAAAAAGATACTTAGATTACATAAATGTTACATGAAAAATATAGGGGATTCCCACATGCCCCATTCCCTAACCCTCCCACATTTTCCCACATTAATAACATCCTTCATTAGTGTGGTATATTTGTTACAATTGATGAGCACATTTTGGGGCATTGCCACTAAGCATGGATTATAGTTTACATTGTAGTTTACACTCTCTCCTGCACATTTTTGTAAGTTATGACAAGATATATAATGGCCTGTATCTGTCATTGCAATGTCATTCAGGACAATTCCCAAGTCCCAAAAATGACCCCATATTACACCTGTTTTTCCCTCTCCCTCCTCTCAGAACTTCCAGTGGCCACTGCCTCCACATCAATGATATAAGTTCTTCCATTACTAGAATCACAATAAGTCTATAGTAGAATACCGGAAGTCTATTCTGGTCATCATTCATTCCCCAATCCTGAGGATTCTGGGATGGTGATGTCCACTCCATGTCTAATTGAGAGGGGGTTTCATCCCATAGGGCAGATGAATGGGACTATCTTGCTTGCAGTTGCAGACTTTCTCTCTTCCTTGGGATGGTCTTGTCCATCATCATGTCCTTGTTAGTTGTACTGGGTGAGTCCAGTGAACTGGATATTCGGTCTTACAACTCTGTTGAGATTCAGGGCCCAACTGGCACATAGACAGCGCAAAGACTTAAGTCTTTTGAACATACACCTATCAACTCTTGTACTAATTATAGGCTCAAATAGAAGGGGCAGAAGAGCCATGTGTAGGAAAACAACACCCGAATCCAACTCTGTCACACTGGGGAGCATAAATTCCAGAGTAGGGCCCACTGGCAGGGCACCAAACTCCTGAGCTGCCTGCCCTGCCTATAGTGTCTAGATATCTCCAGCGCCCTCAGGAGCACTGCTATTTGAGGTAGTTTTTACTTTGGCAGTCAATGAGAGCCTGCTGAGATGTGGATAAACGTAATCTCTGGAATGACGTCTCAACTCACTTTGAGGTCTCTTAGCCATACCAACTCATTTGTCTTGACCTTTTCCCCCTTTTAGTCAAGGTCTTTTTCCAGTTGCATTGTTAATTGGTCCTTGGTAGCAATCCCCCAGTGCCAAGGAGGCTCATCCCTGGGAATCATGTCCCAAGCTGGGGGGAAGGTAATACATTTATATGTTGAGTTTGGCTTAGAGAGAGGCCACATTTGGGCACCAAAGAGGCTCTCAGGAGGTAACTCTTAGGCACCCTATAATACTAGACTAAGTTTCAATTTCAAAAGTAAAGGTTCATAAGCACAGTCATCAATATCAAGGGCCCGTCAATGGACCATCCTCCTTCACTAGTCATTGCCTCTGTACGGGAGGGATTCTTGCTGTTCAATTAGAGAATGTGGCAGAGCACCGCAGGATGGGAATTTGCTATTCTTTCAGTTATTGTGTGAATTTCCACCCACCGTGACAATGCCCCATGAACATTCGAACACATATGCCTTATAGGTATGCCCCAGGTGAACCTCTTCCCATGTATCCTCCATCACTGACACCCTGCAGCCATGATACTCCCCTGTCATAGTTGTAACCCTTCGTTATCCAAAACTTCTTCAAAAATGAAGCCAACAAAATACCCAAATACAATTAATAAGGAAATGAAATAATAATGATAGTTTTAAAAATAAGAAATAAAATACAGGAAAATTTAAAAAATTAAAAATTTAAAAATTGGAATAATGAAAAATATTTAAAAATTGTTTTTGACATTGTCTTTCATTACTGTAAGACCTGTTGTCTTGTATGTACAGTGACATTTTCTTCCATTTACTCCCCCAATGTCTTATTTTTTTCATTTTGTCTTCAAAGAAGTTTTAGGTTACAGAAAAGTCATGTACAGATTATAGGGGATTCCCATATACCAACATCCTCCCACTTTTCCCCTTTCCTCTATTAATAACATTTTACATGTAGATGGTACATTTGTTACAATTGATGTACAAATATTGAAACATTGTTATTAACCATGGTCAATGATTTACATTATGGTTTATATTTTGGACCATATACTTTAAAAAATTTTGATGAAATTTAACATGGCCTGTATCCATCATTGCCAGATCATGTAGTACAATTCCATCACCCTCAAAATGTCCCATGTTCCATCTATTCTATTCCTCTTCTAATTCTAGTTCTCTTGCTTTATGACATCTGCAGTTACTTAATTCTTTGAATTCTTGAACTCCTCAAAGTCATCCATGAGGGTTAGAATTAACTTCTTCCAAACTCCTGTTAATGTTGATATTTTGACCTCCTCCCATGAATCATGAAAGTTCTTAAAGGCATTTAGAATGGTGACTCCTTTCCACAAGGTTTTCAATTTATTTTGCCCAGGACCATCAGAGAAATCACTAACCATGGCAGCTATAACCTTATGAAATGAATTTCTTAAATAAGATTTTAAAGTCTCCAACAGAGCTCTTGGGTAACCAGGCTATTGTCAATGAGCAGTGATATTTTGAAAGGATTTTTTTCCTAGCAGTAGTTCTGAACAATGGGCTTAAAATGAACATTGGCTTCACCTTAAAGTCACCAGTTGCATTAGCTCCTAACAGGAGTGTCGGCCTGTCTTTTGAAGGTTTGAAGCCAGGCATCGATTTCTCTCTGGCCATGAAAGTCCTTGTTGGCATCTTTTTCCAATAGAAGGCTGTTTAATCTACATTGAAAACCTATTGTTTAGCAAAGATGAGCTAAACTGGATCTTCTGGATAAGTTTTTGCAGCTTGTACACCAGCACTTGCTGCTTTACCTTTTATGTTGAGACAGTTTCTTTCCTTAAACCTCATGAACCAACCTCTGCTAGCTTCAAACTTTTCTTCTGCAGCATCTTCAACTCTCTAAGTCTTCACAGAATTGAAGAGAGTTAGAGCCTTGCTCTGGATTAGGCTTTGCCTTAAGAGAATATTGTGGCTAGCTTGATCTTCTATACAGACCGCTAAAACTTTCTCCCTATCAGCAATAAGGCTGTTTCGCTTTCTTATCATTTGAGTGTTCACTGAACTGGCACTTTTCATTTCCTTCAAGAACTTCTCCCTTGCATTCACAGCTTGGCTAACTGTTTGGCTAACAAGGGTCTTAGCAAGAGATGTGTGACTCTACCATTTACTTGAACACTTAGAGGCCACTGTAGGGTTATTAATTGGTCTAATTTCAATATTGTTGTGTCTCAGGGAATAGGGAAGCCTAAGGAGAGGGAGAGAGATGGGGAATGGCTGGTTGGTGGAGCAGTCAGAGAACACACACTTATAGATTAAGTTTATTCTTATATGGGTGCAGTTCATGGTGCCCTAAAACAACTACAATAGTAACTTCAAAGTTCACTGATTGCAGATCACCATAAAAGATATAATAATAATGAAAAAGGTTGAAATATTGTGAGAATTACCAAAATGTGATATAGAGACATGAAGCAAGCACATACTGTTGGACAAATGGCACCAACAGACTTACTCAATATACCGTTGTGACAAAACTTCAATTTGTAAAATATGCAATATCTACAATGCATGATAAAGTGAGGTACAAAAAAATGAGGTATGGCTACAGACGGATAGAAGATATAGATATAGAAGTATGTATTTTCTTATTTTGAACAGGCTATTCAAGAGAGTTCACAGTCTTAAAATGTTTTTAAGAAAATATAAGAAGCAATGTGTACCAGTCTACCAGACTATTAGATATATTTCCTCCTCTTCTTCTTTCATCTTTCTCCCTGGAGATACATTCTGTTTTGTTTTGTATTCTTGGCTTTGCTTGATTAACTTTAGTTTTTATTAGTTTACTTATTTATTGGGAATGAAAATATGCTTGTTCAGTGTATCATCCTTAAGGTGAATTTGAGAAAATAAAATTTGAATGGTTTCCTATAATATCCCAGACATACTTTTGATAATACTGTTTAATCAGTATAACATGGAGAACACAGAGCTTTAAAAAGGTATTCGGCTTTTAATATAGACTTGTGGCTATTTATGTTAACATTAAAATATATGAAATTCAATCCATGTGAATGTGGAGATTAAATATTTAATGAGAACAGGATATGACTTTAAATCTCATATTATCCAACTTGTAGTTAATAGATGAGAGCCTCAGACAAGAGTGAAGGTGGGGCTTCTCCAGGTAACTCAATTGGCAAAAAGACAATTGGGGCATCATTTCTCTTTTCTCTAAACTAAACTGTCCCAAAAGTTAAACTAACTTTATAAATGATGTGGGCACTACATTCAGAAAGTGTGGGCCAATCATGAAGACAGAATACTAATAGTAGCATCTTTAATTTTCAAAAATGCAAAAAAATTCCTCTTCTTAATATCATTGTTACCTTATCTACCAATTACACTTATTGTGATTATTCAGATTCAATTTATTTTTAATTTGTTTTGTTTTGTTTTAATGTATTTTTATTAGAGATGTTGTGAACTTACAAAACAATCATGTACATGTGTGGAATTTCCATACAACACCTCTCTACCAACACACTACATTGTTTGGAACATTTGTTACAGATTATGAGATAATATCATTGGATGATTACCACTAACTATTGTCTATAGCATACATTTGGCATATATTTTGCCATACCACCCTACTATTAACACAGTATATTTTTGACATTAATGCAAGAGTATTACAGTGTTGCTGTTAACTACAGTCCACAGGTTACATTAATTTTATTTTTTCCCATGCTTATCCACATTCTTACCACCTTTTAATAGTTATGTACATTTGTTTTAGTTTATAGAAGGACATTCCTTTATTTGTACTATTAACTACCATTGTCATCCACCTCTAGGTTCACTATGTTATTCAGTCCATCGATCATTCTCTAGCTTTCTTTCAGTTGACGTTTACATCCCAAGGTTACCCTTTTCAGACACATTCACATTTAAAAAACAGCTGCATTAGTTCTACTCACTATAGTGTGTTACCATAAACTCTATCCATTTCCACACTTTTACGGACAAGTTAATTAAAATTTCTACATACATTAAGCATCACTACACCTTCTCAAACCTCTTTTTATCTCCTAATAACCTTTATACTAGTCTTAAAATCCATGAATTTATTCTTTGTATTTAGTTCATATTAGTGAGACCATGCAATATTTGTCCTTTTGTGTCTGGCTTATTTCACTTAGCATAATGTCTTCAAGGTTCATCCATATTTTCATATGTGTCCAAATTTCATTTCTTCTTACAACAGCATAGGAATCCATCATATGTATATGCCACATTTTGTTTATCCAGTCATCAGTTGGTTGATGGACACTTGGGTTGTTTCCATCTTTTGGCAATTGTAAATAACACTGCTATGAACATTGGTATGCAAATGTCTGTTCGCGTCACATATTTCAGTTCTTCTAGATATATCCTCATAGAGGAATTTCAGGAGTTTTTGATCATGTGACAGTACAATATTTAGTTTCCTGAGAACCACCAAACTGTCTTCTACAGAGGCTGCACAATTTTACATTCCCACCAATAGTGAGGGTGTGTTCCTTGTTCTACACATCATCTCCAGCACTTATTGTTTTCTGTTTTTTTTAATAATGGCCATTCTATGCAGTGTGAAATGATATTTTATTGTTGTTTTGATTGGCATTTCCCTAATAGCTAGTGATATTGAATATTTCTTCATGTGCTTTTTGACCATTTGTATTTTCCTTTTAGAGAAATGTCTATTTAGGTCTTTTGCCCATTTTTTTTTATTGGATTGCTTGCTCTTTTACTGTTGAGTTCTAGAATTTCTCTATATAGAATGGAAATCAAACCCTTACTGAATATGTGGTTTCCAAATATTTTCTCTCATTGAGTGGGCTGCTTTTCAATTTCTTGAAGAAGTCGTTTGAATCATAAATGTGTTTAAGTTTGAGGAGGTTCCATTTATCCATGTTTTCTTTCATTGCTTGTGCTTTCAGTGTAAGGTTTAAGAATCCACCTCCTACCACCATTTTCTTCTAGGAGCTTTATGGTTATAGGTTTTATAGTTAGGTCTATGGTCCATTTTGAGTTAAATTTTGTGTAAGGTGTGCAATAGGGGCCTCTTTCTTTCCTTTGGCTATGTCTATCCAATTCTCCCAGTATCATGTGTTGAATAGACGGTTCTGCCCCAGCTGGGTGAGTTTGATAACCTTGTCAAAAATCACTCGACCTCAGATGTGAGGGTCTCTTTCTGAACCATCATTTTGGTTCCATTGGTCTATGTGTCTATCTTTAGGCCAGTACCATGCTGTTTTTACCACAGTAAAAATAAATGCTTCTATCTATTCAGAACCCCTTACCCTTCCAAATAAATTTGATAATTGTGTTTTCCATTTCTTTAAAAAAATGCTGGTGGAATTTTTAGCAGAATTGCAATGAATGTGTGTATCAATTTGGTTTGAATTGACATCTTAATGATATATAGTCTTCCAATCCATAGCATGGAGTGTTCTTCCATTTATTTAGGTCTTTTCTTATTTCTTTATCAATGCATTGTAGTTTTCTGAATACAAGTGCTTTACATCCTTGCTTAAGTTTATTTCTAAATATTTGATTCTTTAAGTTATTAAAGTAAATGGAAATTTTTTCCTGACTTATACCTCAGATTGCACAAGTGTATAGAAAAAACACTGATTTTTGCAAATTAATCTCATATTCTGCCACTCTGCTGAAATTGTTTATTAGCTCTAGCAGCTTTGTTGTAGAGTGTTCAGGAATTTCTAGATATAGTATCATAACATCTGTGAATAGCAAAACTTTTACATCTTCCTTTCCAATTCAGATGACTTTATTTCTTTTTTTTTCCTGATTGCTCTAGAAAGAACCTCTAGCACTATATTGAACAACAGTGGTGGCAGTGGGCATCCTTGTCTTGTTCTCGATCTCAATGGGAAAGCTTTCAGTCTTTCACAACTGAGTGCAATGTTAGCTGTGGATTTTTCATGTATGGCTTTTATCATGTTGAGAAAGTTTCCTCCAATTCCTATCTTTTGTAGTATTTTTATCAAGAAAGGATGCTGTATTTTGTCAAATGCCTTTTCTGAATCAATTGATAGGATCATGTAATTTTTCTTCTTATATTTATTAATGTGGTGGATTTCACTGATTGATTTTCTTGTGTTGCACCATCCTTGCATGCCTTGTATAAAACCAATTTGATCACTATGAATAATTCTTTTAATGTGTTGTTGGATTTGCTAAGCAAGTATTTTGTTGAGGATTTTTGCACTTGTATTCATTAGGGAAATGGCTCTGTAATTTTCTTTTCTCATAATATCTTTTTTTAAAATATATTTTTAAATTTATTTTTAAAAGATACATAGATTATATAAAATGTTACATAAAAAATATAAGGGATTTCCCTATGTCCCACTCCCCAGACCTCCCACTTTTCCCCACATTAACAACTTCTTTTATTACTGTGGTACATTCACTGCAATTGATGAACACATTTTGGAGCATTGCCACCAAGCATGAATTATAGTTTGCATTGTAGTTTACACTCTCTCCCACTCAATTCTGTAGGTTATGGCAGGATATATAATGACCTGTATCTGTCATTGCAATGTCACTCAAGTCAATTCCAAGTCCTGAAAATGCCCCCACATTACATCTCTTTTTCCTTCTCCCTTACTTCAGCACCTCCAGTGGCCACTGTCTCCACATTCATGATATAATTTTTTCCATTGCTAGAATCACAATAAGTCTATAGTAGAATACCAGTAAGTCAACTCTAGTCCATATTTTATTCCCCAATCCTGAGAATTCTGGGATGGTGATGCCCATTCCACCTCTAATTGAGAGGGGGCTTTGATCCCATATGGCTGATGGATGGTACTCTCTTGCTTGCAGTTGTAGACTCTCTCGGTTCCTTGGTGTGGTGCTTGTCCATCCTCACCTCCTTGTTAGTTGTCCTGGGTGAGTCCAATGAACTGGAGAGTAGGTGTAGCAACTCCGCTGAGGCTCAGGGCCTAGCTGGCACATGGACAGCCCAGAGAGTCAAGTCTCTTGGACGTACACCTACTAGCTCCAACTCCAACCATAGGTTCAAATGAAAGGGACAGAAGAGGCATGTGTAGAGAAGTCACATTGGAGTCCAACTCTGTCACACTCAGGAGCACAAACTCCAAAGTCATGATATCTTTATCTGGCTTTATTAATAGGGTGATATTGGCTTCATAGAATGAGTTTGGTAGCCTTCCTTAATTGTTCAATTCTTTGGAAGAGTTTGAGTGAGATTGGTATTAAATCTTCTTTGAATGTTTGGTAGAATTCACCTGTGAAACCATCTGGTGCTGGGCTTTTTATTTTGGGGAGTTGTTTGAGTACTGTTTCAGTCTTTTAGTTGTTTTTTGAGGTCTTCTATTTCTTCTAGGGTCAGTGTAAGTGTTTTGTATGTTCCCAGGAATTTTTTCATTTCATCTACATTGTCTAGTTTGTTGGAATACAGTTGTTCAGAGTATCCTCTTATCCCTTTTATTTTTGTGGAGTCAGGAGTAAAGTCCCCATTTTCATTTTTGAATTTATTTATTTGCATCTTCTCTCTCTTTTTCTTTGTCAGTCTAGCTAAGGATTTGTCAATTTTATAAATCTCCTTGAAGAACCAACTTTTGGTTTTGTTAATTTTCTCTCTCTTTTTTTGTTCTCAATTTCATTTATTTCCACTCTGATCTTTGTTATTTCTTTCCTTCTGCTTGCTTTGGGATTAGTTTGCTGTTCTTTTTCTAGTTCCTCCAGCTGCAAAGTTAAGTCATTAACTTTAGCTCTTTCCTGTTTTTTAATGTAAGCATTGAGGGCTATAAATTTCTTTCTCAACACTGTCTTCATTGCATCCCATAGGTTCTAGTATGTTGTGTTCTCATTTTCATTCATCTCAAGATATTTATTGCTTTCTCTCACAATTTCTTCTTTGACCCACTGACTATTTAACAGTGTGTTGTTTAATTATCAGAGAAATTGCTTTGTACAATTTCCATCTTGTTGAGTTTTCATATTTTCTTTGTGACCCCACATATGATCTATCCTGGAGAAAGATCCGTGAGCTCTTCAACAGAATGTATATCCTGCTCTTTAAGGATACAATGTTCTGTATATATATATATTAGGTTTAGTCCATTTGTCATATTAGTCGAGCTCTCTTTTTCTTTATTGATCCTCTGCCCAATTGTTCTACCCAATGTTGAGAGTGGTGTATTGAAGTCTCCAAGTATATTATTGTACAGACATCTATTTCTCCCTTCAGTTTTGCCAGTAGTTTATAATTTGGGGTATCCTGGTAAAGTGCATGTACATTTATGAGTGTTATTTCTTCCTGGAGAATTGCCCCTTTTATTATATAATGTACTTCCTTCTTGTTTCTAATAACAGTTTTGCTTTTAAAGTCTATTTCATCTGATATAAGTATCGTTACTCCAGCTTAATTTTTTCATTACTGCATGTGTGGAATATTTTTTTCCAGCCAATCACTTTCAATCTATTGGTATCATTGGGTCTGAGGTGCATCTCTTGTAGACAACATATAGATAGCTCATATTTTCTTCTCCATTCTGCCAGTTCATGTCCTTTGATTTCATAGCTATTCTATTAATATTCAATGTTATTACTGCAAAGGCAGTTCTTACTGCACTCATTTTGAGCTTTGAATATTATCTGTCATATTTTATTTTCACTAGTCTTTCTACACTTTTAGTTATTTTTACTGATATAATCTTCATTTCTAGATTCTCTTTCAAGCCTGTCTCTCCTGTTTTTTTCTTTTCAGGCTGTAGTACTCCCTTTAGTATTTCCTGAAAAGCTGGGTTTGGTTACAAATGTTCTCATTTTCTGTTTATCTGTGAGTATTCTAAACTTGTCCTCATTTTTGAAAAACAATCTTTCCAGATATAATATTCTTGGCTGGCAGTTTTTCTTTTGTAGTATTTTAAGTATATCATGCTACTGCTTTCTTGCCTCCATGGTTTCTGATGAGAAATCAGCACTTAATCTTATTGGGTATCCCTTGTATGTGATGTATACACCTGCAGTTACCCAGAGAGGCTGAGAAAACACAACTCCCCTCTTATCCTATTGGAGTGCAGGTTGGAGACCCAGGTGTCCAACTATTCAGTTTGTGCTGGCTAAAAGTACCTGCAGTTGCCTGGAGAGGCTGGTGCAGGTCCCCCCAGCTTCCTCCCTGCAAGAGGTGGGACTGGAGCTTAGGCTAGAGCTACAATCTGATCTGGGTGGAAAGACGCTTACCATCACTATGATTTTTAATCAGCTCGGCTTCCCCACATTCCAAGGGCAGAGTTAAAATGGCAGCTACTGGCCTCATTCTGACTTGGATAGGTTCAAACTTTAGCTGTTCTTCAGATTATGCTTTAGCCAGCCGCATTTACTAATTAGTAGTTGAAATCAGTGCCTAACCGTCTTTTTCTCCCCTATTTTTGGGAAATAGAGCTCTCAACTCCAGCCACAGAATAGCTCCTGAGGGGGCTTGTGCCACCAGTGGAAGATGGACACTGGCCTCCACGGCATGGAGTGCTCTATTCATGAATCTTCCCTGCAGATGGGCAGTCTCTTCCTTCCATTCTTTGAAGTATGTTGTAGGATGCTCTTCTGGTCTCCTGGGCCCCTCAAAGAGGTACTTTATATAGCTCTGGGTGATTACTAACTGCCCTGTAGGAAAAGCTGACTCTTGGAGCTCCTTAATCTAGCCCCATCTTGCTCCTCCCTCTATTCAGGTTCTATTTTAGTATACATGTGTGTTTTAACCCATTTGTAGGTAAAGTCTATAGATCATTCTAATTCTGCCAAAAAGTCATATGATAGCATGGACAGTTTAATAAATAGAAACATAGTTGTCACAGAATAAAAGGTAGAAGTAATTTTGGCTGGGGAATTTTGCTGCAAGTCAGACTGGGGTGATTTCGAGCAAAGAGATCTTTGACGTGCCTACAAGTTTGCATGAAGTCCACAGAGGTACTGTGAGAAGACCTAGAAAATGAATATAAGTGCAAAAAGGAAGTTAACAGTGCACAATAGGTAACTTTGCTTGCATTGAAATTATCTCTGGACCAAATATTGTCAAATATTTAGTAGGATTATTTATAATTATCTTGTGCACTGGTTTCTAAATAATTACCATTAACCAATGTTTGTTGTAATGCAACAGAATTGTGCAATTAGCATGAATATGTAGGTAAACCACTACATTCAATACATACAAAAAAAGTAGACTCATGTTAGACCCTCACTAGCATATATAAGCTGTGCAAAGCAGGACATATGCAATATTTAAGTTGGCAAAAGTTACACAATTCATCACTGAAATCTAGACTCCTTTAGCAAAGCAATTGCTAAGAGAGGAAGATTATCCACTCAACTCTCTGACTTAAGTGTTTTCATTTATTTCATAAATTTAGTTGCTTAGCTTCTGCTAGACTGCTGAGCAAAGGAATTACTGGGAGATGCCCCTGTGGTGGAGAAGAAAAGAAGTAACTAAATTGAGTGCATTTATCTAACTTCATATTGTTTAAATGGAGAAATTCAGTTTAATGTATTGTAAGATTCCTGTTAAATACCAATAGAAATGTCTTTGCCTGACTCTGTTTTCAAATAAATAAGAAAAATCAAAATTAGGTATTTCAGACAAACAAGGGAACTTTAAATTTTTAGAGTCATAGTAAATTCTTCATAACATTTAAAATTGAAATAATCAAATGAAAGTTTAATTAGATATGTTCTCATTCAAAATTGGTCACATGGTTAAACAATATCCAAGTGCAAATTAGCAATTAGCACTTTATAATTAAAATCCATAAGATTTACATTTTAAATATTAATTGTTAACTGCATCAGGTAATCAAAATGATCAAATTTGTGTTTAGGTTACACACACCATTCTAGCTCAGTAATTCTCAGCATCCACATTGCTCCACAATTCTCCCAATTCCTGTACTATGTTGAATGTGTGCTTATGGGTGTTATATATATTTTAATATAACTGTTGTAATAAGTAAATTAATGTGTCAAATTGGCTTACATTATGGTGTCCAGTTGTTTGGTTCAACAAGCATTGCACTGAATGTTACTGTTTGGGGTATTTCATGGATCCAAATCATCCATAAGTTGACTGCATCTATCACTGATTACATCTACAATCAACTAAGGAGATTGCCTTCAACAATGAGAGCAGTCTCATCCAATCAATTGAGGGCCTTAAAGGGAGAATGATGATTTCAGCAGTGAGGAAGGAGAATTTCCATCTCTACTTCAGCCAGCCAGCTTCTCCTGGGGAAGTTATCAAACACCTTCATCAGATTTCCCAGCTTGTGGGCTGTCCTATGGAATTTGGACTTGCCCATCCCCACAGTCACGAGTCAATTCTTACAATAAATCTCATCATATTTACATATATATCTTGCACATTTTAACCTCTTGTAGATAATGTCTACTGATACTGCTATAGGTACAGCTCTAGAAATCCAATCTTGTAAATTATGGGATTGTGTTATTAAAAGGTTGAAAAAATGACGGAAAGTCTGCTCTTAATGAAACATGGAAAGTGTCATTATTATATCCAATTTTGCATGTAAGTGGTTATTTACCTGTTGTTCCTTTATACCAGGGGTTTGCAAACTTTTTTAAAATAAATGATCAGACAGTACATATTTTAATGTTTATGGGCTATGTAGTCTCTGTTACAACTACTAAACTCTACTCTTGTAGTTTGAAAGCAGCCTTAGATAATCACTAATAGATATGGCTAAATTCCAATACAACTTTATTTGCAGACACTGGCATTTTCAATTCAAATAATTTTCCTGTGCCATGAAATATTATTCTTCTTATGATATTTTTCAACCTTTTAAAATATATTAACTATTCTTAGCTTATGGGCAGTACAAAAACAGGTGGTGAGCTGGATTTGATCCCTGCTACTACTAATTCCCTAACTCTTATAGGAAAAATTTACTAGAATTGTATAGATAGTTTATAATATAAGTATAAATGGATACTAATAGATATCTATGTATAATGTATTCCTATCTACATATATTTATTCACTCATTCAACATGTATTTATTGCTTATCTTCAACATGCAAAGCGTATACTGAATGCAATGAATGAATGAATGCTTAAGAGTAGGGCACCGTTTTTAATCTCAAGAGGCTTGCAATCTATTTGAAGTTATGAGTGATCTACACTACACAATGATTATAATGCATGACCACATGGGCTGCCTAAGTCAAGAGTTACATCAGTATTATAGGAATTCCAAACAGGAGATGCTTGCTGAGATCTTGGGAAATGTTTTCATGAAGCAGAGTGCATTTGTGCTAAGATTCAACACATGACATTATTTGTACAAACAGATGGGAAAGAGGTAAAGAAAGGAGGTGAATTCTAGGTGAAGACCGAGGAAGGAAGAAAAGCAGAAATATCAGTCAATACCTTACAGATTGGGGACTTTGTCCTAAGAATAGAGAAAGAGCGGATCTTGACAATTTCATAGCCAGGTCCATGTTTTATGAAAAGGCAATTTTCTAGTTCTAAAAGTAATACTATTCTCTTTAGGATGAAACTAATCCAATACAAATTTCCTATCTACTATGTTCCTTTCACTGTGCTTGGTTCTAGGGTCATAAAAATGAGTAACATATTGTTCCTGTCTTTGAGTGGTTTGTACTCTATTGGAGAATTGTAAGCTGTAAACCAATAATTACATCACAGCATAAGGAGTAGTAGCATATAATGACTAAAAATGATAAAGGAACAATAAAACCAATACCTAATTAATTCTAATGGAGGAGTGGAGAGGTGAAGGAAGACAGAAGATGTAATACTTTTTCTGGAATTAACAAAAATAGGATTTTTCTATTTTAATAAATATAGGAGGGGTAGAGGGAGAATAGGGTACAAAAGGAGAAAGCAGATGTTTTCCAAGGTATAGACACACAAAAGAAGGGAGAAGGGGATGCTAGTAGGAGATGAGATTATATATTTATTTCCAAACTCCCAATTAATTAGGCAATATTACTTTGTCAGGGCATATGCTGAAAGTAAATGTATTAAAAGGCAAAATTATTCTATTCATTTTATTATTTTCTAGTAAAGGCTTCTCAAGTCTCTCAAGCATATTAAAGTGTGCTGCTAGCTCTGGGGATTTCACCAAAGAAATAAATGAAGGTGCTGCTTCAGTTCACATTTAAAATGACCAATATTTTACCCACATATGTAAAAAGACAGAAGGGAAATCATGTAAGTGCAAGACAGAGGATAATATCAGAAATTTCATCTATCTGAAAAAGAACAATAGGCCAAATTCTGGCTGGATTGATAGCAACTATATTGTCTTCTCTATTTTGGGAAAGTCATTCCCCTTAATGACACTGATTTTTACCTACACATTGGAAACAGAACGGTATAACTTTTTAAAAAATCTAAATGTTTAAAATCATAGGCATAAACCAAACAGAAAAATGTGATGTTCTTCAGCTGGTAGTTTACATAATTTAAATTAATCTTTTTCAGTTGTCTTAAGTAAGAATAAAAGTGGAAAAAGTCATGCTCTGAATTTAATGCAGATCAAGTTGAAAGGAGAAAAGTGGGGTCCAGATGGAGGAGCCCACTTTCTTCTTGATGGAAGGCAAGAGCAAAGAAGGGCTCTGTTGAAGCTGATTTTCAGTTCAGGAAGATGCTTGGCTCTCTCAGGGGTCTTACTGGTTAAAATAAGTCAGCATCCCTTACTAAAGTTTGATTTCAGAATATAAATGTGCTTTAGAATGTTTATTTTAGGGGAAAAGAAAAGTTCTACTCAACAGATACAATTCACCATTACAACATATCTCTTTCTTTCTTAATATATGGTCTTAATATAAAGGGTTCAACTAGAAAGTGAAAACACTGATCAAAGACAACAAGGCTCTAGTTATGCAATCTACTCAAGGTCATTATCAAACAAAGAGATGAAATTAGAGTCAAACATAGACTTTGCTTACTCTGTAATTGCTATACTGCATTATTATTGAATACTTTGTATAAAACACTATATATTGAATGCAGTATGAAGTACAAGAAACCAAGAGGGTAAAGTAAGGCATGATGACAAAATACGATCTTCCCCTATCTGAACTTGTCTCCTTCCACGCTCTTTGCCGACCTCTTGCTCTTCCTTCCCACACCAACTTTAGCTCTGCCTCTGAGATTTGCACTTACTTGTTTAGAGCACTCCTTTCTCAGATAGTGGCATGACCTTTTCCCTCTTGGTACTTAGATCTTTGCTCACCTCTGTCATCTTCTCCAAAGAGAGGCTATTTACATAGTTTGTCATTTTTAATTCTTTAAACTTGTATAAAATTTTCCATAGCATATATTTCCTGTAATTATACTATATATTAATGTTTTTACATTGATTTATTACCTGCCTTCACCACAATGTAAATTTTATGGGGTCAGAGATTTTGTCTCCTTCACTGTTTTATTCTCAGGGCCTAGAACAGTGCTGAGCTCATAGTAGGTATTCATTGAATATTTGTAGCATAAATGATTCAATTAATCAATTAAAGCTAAGAGAAACACACTTGGAAAAACAGACTAATTGAAGAAATAGAAAGATATGTGTACAATAATATTATAATTAGATCTGTAAACAAAATCCTATGAGATTTCAAATAGGAAAGCAATTATTTCCAACTTGGGATTTATAGGAAAAGGCATTAGAAATGAGCTGAAATTTGAGGCTGTCTTGGGAAAAGAAAATTTCAGAATAAGAAGGCATTATGAGTGCAGAGGCAAGCAGGCACGTTTTCAGAGAGTAGCATGTCTGAAGGATTTTGGTGAGAATTGAGGCTGGAATTACAGGTTTGCCTTAAGTGTCATATAAAAGCAACCAGGTAACTGCAAACTATGGGGGTGTTTTGAGTAGACGGATGCCTCTCTCACCAACTAGCTCTACCTGACAACAATGTACAAATGGACAAATGGACAATCATAGAAATAGAATCTTAATGGCTTTAATATCTTGCTTTATCACTTGACTTTGGTGAATATATCAATTCCCAGTCTTATATGAAAAATTCTTACTTTAATTAATAGGATCAATTAAACTGATTCTATTTCATTGGTGAATAGTGACATGTTTGCAATTAAAATACAGCACGTTCTGTTGAGATGTGAATTGATTGAACATAAAGGAATACAAATGTTGAAATATTTCTGTTCTCAATCAGGAAATCGGATTTCCAATACATTATCTATCAATAATTTAATATATCAAATAAACTGTGCCTTACTTCCATTATTTCCTTGCTCCCAAATCCTAACAAATGGTAAAAGGTAGGGTATATAAAGTATTATTCAAATAATAATAAAACATATAGATGCTAGGGAAAGTGCTTTTCTTGATGATTGCTTAGAAATAAATTAGATTCATTCATCTATTTTTAAAGTGCCAATATTCATATTTGTTTGCTAAGATATGTATTAGATATTACAGGTATGACAATGAATAAAAATATTGCTTGATCCTCAAAAAAGAACTCATTGAAACTGCAGAATATGCAATACAGGTGGTAGGTTGAACTTTAAAATTTAAACTAGCAAAATATGTCAAAAAGGATGATTTAAAAAAAATTAATTCTCTCACATATTGAATGGACATATAATTGAAACAGTATATCTTAAAAAAGAAATTGAATCAAAGTTCATATCTGGGTGACCTATAATTTTAATGAATAGAAATTAAGATATGCTATATAATGTTATATATACAATTATTCAAATCAGTCTATATATTAAAAGAAAAGTAAGTTGTAAGTTGTACAAGGGCTGATGGTATGATGATAAAATTAAAAGTAATTTTTATTAACTAAGATATTGACTTTATTTCAATTATTTCTCTGCCTTCTGAGTCTAACACAATAGAGAAATTTACAAACATAAATGTATAAGCCGATAAAACTACATATGATTTAAATAATTCTTGGAATTTCTTTACTGATCACGGCCCAGAAGTTCCAAATATATATCATTATTGTTTCTACCACAAAGAGCAGGGACTCAAATTTGCATGGTTACTTGCAGCACTCTAGTGGCCATTCTCAGTAAATGCAAAGATGTAAAATAAATCACAGCAGATGACACAAGATTCATTGAAAAGGCAATCTAGACTCAAATATTGACTTTGAGCATCAATCTGTTATTACAATGTATGCAATTAAATTTGAAATTAGTGTGTTTATGTATGCTTATTTTCCTTTCTTCTCAGATATGCATATTTTGAGGGACAACACTTAGGGCATATGAAAGTACAAAATGATTAAGGCGGCAAGAACATATAACGACTGAGGAGCTCATTCAAGTTAAAAAAAAACATAGAGTTAAAATTTGAAAAGTCCAAACCGAGGCACCATGGAGATGCTTTCTCGCCAAAGTCAGCTACTGTTGATCCTGGAATGTTGCCATGTGGTAAACCAAGATGGCCACCGATCTTTGCTGAGGTTTCAGCTTTACCCTCCAGGCTCAACGTCTGCTCTTGAGCTGCTCCGTGGGCCCAGCCTCTTGGGGCTCTGTGCTTAAGCGATCCTTTCTTAGACAGCAGGACCAAATATGGCAGCTTCCTTTTCCTATGTCTGAGTTAGCCTCTCTCTGTGTTTCACTTTATATCAGAACCAGCAAGGGGGCAGAAACTCAATCTGAGTCATGGTTCACTGACATAGTCCAATCGAAAGCCCTAAAGCAATCTTATCAAGTAATCCAATCAAATGCCCCTCAATTGAATTTAATGAAGGTAGCACACCCAGAGGAACAGATTAGTTTACAACCATAATATTTCTCTTTTTGATATTCATAAAAGAATTTCAAACTGTCACAACTGGATACTATAGTCTAGTCAAGTTGACAAAAAGACTAACCATCACAGGGGGTAAAATGTTGAGATGAATGTGACTTTATTAAATCTCAGTAATAATATTAACCATTTTTGACAACATGCATGTAAGCCCTCTCTACATATGACCAGACATATGTAAAAATAATCAGGATATGTTTTGAAAAACTAGAAATTGAAATTGGTTAGATTCAGTGCCTCCTTCTTACATTACCTAATATAAAATTATAAATTAATATTAAATATATACATACAAGTCATGCATGGTTCACTTCAGTCACCTGCATTATTTACCTTATGAGCAATTCCAGAGTAAATTAAAACTATGCTTATTAAAACAAAGGAAAACATTTCATGATTTGGATTATTAGATTCTCTTCATTTTCAAGAAAGGAAGTGAGAAAGTAGGAGTGGATGAAGGAGTTGCCAAAGGCAATTACTCAAAAAATCATCATTTTGAAGGAGATTTAATTGCCAGCATTAATTTATACCTGCTGAGTATCGAAAGCATGAGAACACAACAGTCCTTGCCTTTTCCATAGTTACTTTCTTAAAGCACACGGAATTATGTAACATCATTGTTTTTTAAAGATCTTGCATCTACTGTATTCTCTGTTAATGAATTTATCTTTCTTTAGTTATGATACATCTGATTAGTATTTGCATAATGCTTTGAATTACTAAGCAATTTGTAATCATTAATTAATTTCATCCAATATGTCATACTAGATAAGACTAATTCTTAGATCTCATGTAACATTTTCAACTTCAAAGCTTTTAATAAACATCATCTAATTAGTATTGACATCACTCTTCAAAGCTGAGTTTCATCCTCACTATTTTATAAAGAAAATAGGAAAAGGGGGCGGGAGTTAAACTACTTTCCTGAACTGATAAAGGGAATAACTATGAGGAAAAGGAAAACTGCTTGCCAAACAAAAGTGAAAAACAAGGTGGATACCATAAGGAACCTCTAAACACTTTATTAATGAGATTTTATAGATCTTTTACATAACTGTCTTCAATGTAATCTGATGGAAAAACAACTGATTTAGGAATCATAAGACACATTCTATATACCATGTCAGGTAACTTCAATGAAAATGTAGGTAAGTCAATTAATTTACTTAAACTTACTCTGATTCATTTTCCTTACTTGTATAATAGCAATGGTTATACCTCACTCACCAATTTTTCTTTGAGAAATGATGAGAAACTTACTAATTAACGCATGCGGCAATGCTTTCAAAAGACTAGCATGATTAACAATGTCACAGTTTTAAAACACAAACGTAAATCTGTGTTGTGCTACTGAATTAAACCAATGGTTCACAAAAGCTGAAAGCCTGTAGATTCCCAATTTTATCAACGGATGATATTCCAACCCTTTTTGCATGCCTGGCCAGGCTTCCATATACCCTTGCATCTTTAGATGTTCCCTGCTTACCTCTTAAGCCTCATTTCTTGCCAGTCTCTGTATGTCTCCTTATGCTCCAGACACTCTGAACTCACTGGTCCTGTGAAAAGCTGATTTCATATCCTTCACATGTACGTTTTCCTCTTCTGGAAGTCTCTTTGCAATTGTCTTCACCCAGTAAATCCGACTCATTTTTCTTCATTAAAGGTTAATCATTCATTGAAGCATTCTGTTGTCCTTCAGCTGTAAAATCACAAATCATCACAGTATTTTCCTTTATCTCATTTATCAGAGTTGTAGTTTTACGGTAATTTATACAATGATTTGTTAATATCACCTTCCCCCACTAAACTTTGATCTGCATGAGGGCAGACATCAAGCTTGTTGTACTCACGGCTGTAATCCCTAGTCCCTACAATAGTGGCCAGGATCAAATAGGTTTTCCATGATTATTTTTCAAATTTTTAAAGTTATATTGAACCTTCTAATTACCTTCAACATCTAGAGTACAAATATTCTATACTAGGACACAGGAAAGAATAACTAGTCTTAGGAGCAACAATTTGGCTAATTACTGGGAAGAAAATTAAGAAAACTGCTGGCTTCAGATGCTACTTATCTAAAAATGCTAAATGCCTGAACTGGTGATGTCACTTTATCTTAGCCATGCAAATTGCTTAAGGTATGACAAGAAGATCCTAACAGCATGCAAAGGGATAATCTTGTAATCCAAGGACTCTAAAATATTATGATTGGAGGAATGGTGGGAGGAATCAAAGCAAACAGATATTTCATCATTCAAGGTATGGGAAACAGAAAAGACAGGTCACTAGAAAAAAAGTCCCTAACAAACCAACAGAGCATTTGAAATAGAAGACAAGCATGTTTTGGATAAGTCTTAAGACAATAAGAAACACATTTCAAACATTATCTGCTATGTGACCCCAGCCAAATTCAAGAAAACATGGATTCAATGTAGAATGCAATGAAAGGTAGGATGAAAAAAAATGTTTTCCTGAGATATATGCCCATTTAATAAGGAAGCTCAGGAGTGATGTCATCAACATGGTGACATGAGAGATACCCTGGAATACTCTCCCCTAAGAATCATCTATTAATAGGACAAACCCCACTTACTTGGAACTCTGGAGTAGGATAGACACTGGAGAAGGACTCCACAAATGCTGCAGAATATAATTGAACAGGAAAAAAGTAGTAAAACAAAACAAAACAAAACAAATCTGAGAAAATAAAAAATGTTGTTGTATTAGTCAGCCAAAGGGGTGCTGATGCAAAGTACCAGAAATCTGATGGCTTTTATAAAGGATATTTATTTGGGGTAAAAGCTTACAGCTATAAGGCACAAAAAAGCCCAACTCAGAGTTGCTTTCTCACCAAAGTCAGTTGCCATGTGTTGAAGCAAGTTGGCAGGTAGTCTCTGCCTGGTCTCTCAGGGCTTCCTATATCAGTCTCTGGCATAGGGCTCATTTCTTTCCAGGCCTTCTCAGCTGCTCAGCAGCTCTGTTCTCTTCAGCTGCAAACTATCAGGCAAATGGCTCATCTCTCCCCTGGCTTTAGCTGTTTGAGTCACCTCCTTTCTGTCACATGACAAAATTCTCCCCTCTGGCATTTTTGGAACTCTCTTCCTGTGTGTTTTCTTGACATAGTGTCCATTTATATCAGCCCTCCAAGGGGGCAAGGACTCAATCTGAGTCATGCCCTACAGATATGGTTGAATCAAAGCCCCAATATTAACAGGTAATTTAATTAAGACATGTCAGCTGAATCTAATGCATTAAAAGGATATCACCCAGAGGAATAGATTAGTTTACAAATATAATCTCTCTTTTTGGGATTCATAAATAATCTCAAACTGCCACATTTGGCAAGAATGTAAACAAATTTGAACCCTGTATATTGCTGGTAGGAATGTGAAATAGTACAGCTTCTGTGGAAAGCAGTTTAGGGTCCCCCAAAAAGTTAAATATAGAACTACCATATGACTCAGCAACTCTGCTCCTAGGTATATACTCCAAAGAATTGAAAACAGGTATTCAAACAAATATTTGTACACAAATAAATGTTCATGGCAGCACTATTCACAATATCCAAACTTCATTAACAACCCAAACGTTCATTAATGCATGAATGGATAAACAAAATGTGGTCTATCCATACAATGGAATGTTATTCAGCCTTAAAAAGGAAAAAAGTCCTGATACATGTTACAACATGGATGAGCCTCAAAAGCATTATGAAAGGTGAAAGAATTCATACACAGAAGTTCATATGTTATGTGATTTCATTTACATGAAATTTCCAGAATAGGTAAATCCATACAGATGTAAAACTGTTTGAGGTTTGTCAGGGGCTGGGAGAGGGGAGAAGATTTCCTCTTAGGGTGATGAAAATGTATTTGAGGTAGACAGAGGTAATATTTGTACGATACTGTGAATGTACTAAATGCCCTAAACTGTACAATTTAAAATGGTTAATGGTTAATTTTGTGTTATGTGAATTTTACCTTAAAAAATAAAGCATGTGAATGGCTGACACCAAATAACCTGGGACATGGATGGTTAGGGGGGAGGATACAGTTGTGATGGGACACACAGAAGACTGGAAATGTTTCATGTATTAGGCTGAGTGGGAGGTACACAGTGTTTATATCATTATTATTTCTTAAGCTACACATAAAAACTATTGATACTTTATATTTCATTTATTTTTGCTTTTTGTTGTTGTTCACATGTAATGGAATTTCAAATTAAGTCTAAGATACATCCATAACTGGGGCTGAAGTAGATGTGGTGATTTCTGGTGAACTGATTTATATGGGCTACTGAGGCACTCCTTGGGAAACAATGAAAATAAAAAAAAGGGACCAGACATATACTTTCATTATTAGAGGCAATTATAAAATACAGAGGGAAGGTGCTTTATTTTTATAGAGGTCCTCTTAGAGCATGGGGTTAATGGTCAGGAAATTTTTGTATATCTACATGTATTCCATCTGACCCTCATATGAGCTCTCTAGGGACGGTATAATCTTCTCCATTTGGAGAAATGCACTCATAATGGGTTCCACAAGGAGATGGATTCAATTATGCAATTTGTCTGATGATCATACTCAAATCAGCAGAGCTGTGTTCTAATCCAAGATTATTCACAGAGACCATATTCTTTCCCCTACCAAAGAATTTCTCAATATCTGCAGTATTGAATATGTATGCTGTTGAAGCTAAGTTGATATATTTTCATATTAGTAGGCTGTAGACACAGTTTGTATAATACAAACCCTAGAGTAAAGAGAAAGAAAGTATTTTTAAAATATACTGAAACAGAGAAGAGGGACCAGTCAGATACATCACAAAAGGTCAACTCTATAGAAAAGGAAGTTGCCATAAAGGAAAATAGAGGAACCCTCCCCCCCTCAAAAAAAAAGATATGACTCATTAAAACTAAAGGACAAAATGGTTAAAGTAAGTACTGTCTTTACAGCAATAACACTGAATGTTAATTGATTAAACTTGCTAATCTAAGGACACGAATTGGCAGACTGGATAAAAATGCATGATTATATGTTGTTCACAAGAGATTCAACTTAGACTCACACACAAACAAGCCGGAAGTGAAAGGATGGAAATAGATAATCCATGCAAATAGTAACCAAAAGAGAGCTGGGATAGCTACATAATATTGGACAAAATAGACAAGTTAAAATCAGTTCCGAGAGACAAAGAAAGACGCTATGTATTAATAAATGTTCATAAATAGTTACTATGAATAACTGAATGCCAACAAATTAGACAACCTAGATGAAATGAACAAATTCCTGGAAATGCATGAACAACCTACACTGACTCTAGAAGAAATAGGAGATCTCAACAGTCAAATTACAAGGAGAGTTATATAGATCAATGGAATTGAATTGAGAGTTCAAAAATAGACTCTAATATTATCTACAGCCAAATGATTTTTGACAAGGCTGCCAAGTTCACTCAAATGGAAAAGAATAGTCTCTTCAACAGATGGTATTCAGAGAACTGGATATCCATATGCAAAAGAAGGAAGAAGGCCCCTATTTCACACCAGATGCAAAAATTAATTCAAAATGGATTCAAAGATCTAAATATAGAACCAGGATGTATTAGTCAGCCAAAGGGGTGCTAATGCAAAATACCAGAAATGGGTTGGTATTTATAACGGGTATTTATTTGGGGTAGAAGTCCACAGTTACCAGGCCAAAAAGCCTAAGTTTCTTCTCTCACCAAAGTCCATTGCCACGTGTTGGAGCAAGACAGCTGCTGACGTTTGCCAGGGTTCAGGCTTCTTGGGTTCCTCTCTTCCTGGGGCTACATTTCTCTCTGGGCTTAGCTCCTCTGTTTCCTCCACAAGGCCAGCTGTAGACTGTCAGGAGAACGGCTTGCTTCTCTTCTCCTAGGGCCTTCTCTCCAATGTCAAAACTCCAACATCAAAACTGCTACTCAAAACTGCTGCAACTCTGTTCTTTGTGATGCCTTTTATATTTTCTTCCCCCACCCACCAAGGGGTGGGGCTCAACACCCTACTGAGGTGGCCCAGTCAATGCCCTAATCATAACTTAATCATGCCCAGATTAACAGATCAGTTTACAAGCATGATCAAATTATATTTTTGGAATTCATAATTACATCAAATTGCCCAATGGCTACACAGGACTATAAAACACTAGAAGAAAAAGTAGAGAAGCATTCAGGAAATTGTGTTAGGCATGGTTTCATCGATTTTATACCCAAAGCACAAGTTACAATAGAAAAAAATAGATAAATGAGATCTCTACAAAATTTAAAACTTTTGTACAAAGTACTTAATCATGAAAATGAAAAGACAACCTACTCAATGGGAGAAAATATTTGGAAACCACATATCCTATAAGAGTTTAATATCCAGAATATATAAAGAAATCCTATAACTCAGAAATAAAAAGACAAACACACCAATTTAAAAATGGGCAAAGACTTGAATATATATTTCTCAAAAAAAGGATATAAAAATGGCTAAAAAGCACACAAAAATATGCTCAGTATCATTAGCTATTAAGGAAATGCAAATTTCCACATTAAGATACCATTTCATAACTACTAGGATGGCTACTATTAAAAAAAAAACAACAGAAAATTAAAAGTGTTAGAGAGGATGTGGGAAAAAAGGAGCACTACTTAATTGCTGGTGGCAATGTAAAATGGTGCAGCTATTGTGGAAGACAGTTTGGCTGTTCCTGACAAAGCTAAGTACAGAATTACCACATGACCAGGCAATCTCTTTACTAGTAATGTATCCAAAAGAATCGAAAGCAGGAACTCGAACATATATTTGCACACCAATATTCACAGCAGCATTATTCACAATTACCAAAAGCTAGAAGCAACCCAAGTGACCATCAACTGATGAATGGATAAACAAAATATGGTACATACATACAATGGAATATTATCCAACATTAAAAACGAATGAAGTACTGATTCATGCAACCACATGGCTGAACCTTGAAGATATCATATTGATTGAAATAATCCAGACACAAAAGGACATAAAATATTGCATGATCTTATTGATATGAAATAATTATAATAAGCAAATTCAAGACTCGGATTCTAGAATATAGGTTACCAGGGGCTGGGTTGGGGGTAGGGAATGGGAAGTTAATACTTAAATTATATGGAGTTTCCATTTAGGTTTCTGTTTATGGTAGCACAACATTGTGAATGTAACTAACAGCACTGAATTATATATGTGAATGTGATTAAAAGGGAGAAAATTAGGAAAATATGTTATTAGAATAAAAATTGAGAAAATCATAAAACTATGCAACACAGTGAACCCTAATGTAAATAAATGATGGACTATAGTTATTAGTACAATTATAAAAATGTTCTTTCATGAATTATAACGAATGTACCACAGGAATACAAGGTGTTAATAATAGGGTGGTGTATAGGAGTTCTGTATTTTATGTATTTTATGCATGATATTTCTGTAAATCTACAACTTCTCTAAGAAAAAATGAAATAAAAGAAGCCATCACTAAAACAAAACTAAACAAAAGAGAATGGCAACAACAAAATATAGGAAGTTCAATGAGTTAAGAAATATTTATAAGGAATCCTAAATTATAATGTAATGGTATACTGTAAAACTTCATTTGAACTATAAAAAGGTTGAATTGATATCACAGAAAATCAAATAATTTATAGGAACAAACCTGAGCCCAGGACATAATGACAAATAGATGAAAGCAATTAAAAGTGATAGCTTGAATAAGGGAGGATTTAAAAAGTTCTAAAATAGCATTAATTGGTATTCTTGATAAAGATATGAGAACAAACTGAATAGAAATAAAAATCATGGTTTAACTAGAAAAATACTTTTTCTGTGCTAGAGAGTGACTTTATTATATACATCCAAAGAAATCCTTCCAAAAATTAGAAAATTCAGAAAAGAAAAGAAATGCCTAGGCAAGTACTGTTGAACTTATTGGAAGGTAGACTCTGTATGCATTTAGGCAGAACTTTTCATTAAATGAAAATGTTACCTGACCTCAGTTTTCCTTTCTGGTTTATTAAACAGAAGATAGTGAAAAGGTCTTTGGGAAACAGCACAATTCATCTCTCCAACTCCCTTTTAATGGCAAAGGAGAGATTCTCTTGGATATGCAAGGACTTAGCATGTATCACTTCCACTTAGTGCATTCAACTGAAAAGGAGTAGAAAAAAATACCTCCAGACTGCAAATTCGTGGTCCGAAGAGAGGGGTAATATAACCATTATCTAAATAATTGCTAAAATATGGATACATATTGGATGGAATTCATTTTTCTTGAAAGTAACAACAACAAAAAAATAGAAAAAAATAAATCAGTTCTAAAATTCCAAATTATACAAACACAAATAAAATTTTACTTTTAATTATTAATCTTTAGAAAATAACCAAAGAATCACATGCAAAAATATTTTTACAAAACTATGTCTTGCAAATTTACTATAATAAAGAAACGTTTAAAACAAATGAAATTTTCACTTCTATAGGATTAGTTAAATCAGTTATGGAATAGTCTTAAAAATGAAAGGATATTTATACAGTAAAATAATGTTTTATCAAAATATTTTATTACATGTGAACATATGCACCTTTGGTTAATGACAAAGGCAGGTTACAATAAAGTACCTGAAGTATAATTATTTCAAAATATTCTAAAATGAATATAGTACTTTTTAAAATAAGAAAAGTAAATAAACATTATTCAGAAATAAATTGTTTCAGCCATTTTGATGAAAATGAAATATGTTTGGAGTTTAAAATAGGTTAGATCAAATCTTAATATGTGGGAAAACATGGGAACTAAAATGTCATATCTATCGATATCAACTACATTCATTATAAAAGCACCAGGGAGCTGTGTCTACAAAAAGAAAGTAAAATAATTTGGAAATCTTGACAGAAAATGATCCTGATTTATTTATTTTTAAAAATATATTCAGGAAGCCATCTAAACTATCTTGTGTTTCAGTAACTGGCAAATTTCACGTGTGTGTTTTCATGAATAAGCCTGGAAAATTTTTGTCATTAATATATATAACATTGTTTCTAGACTTCAAAATGTATTTTCTCTTGTAGGAGGGTGGGAAGGAAAGTTCATGAAAAACATAAATGTAAGTACATACAGTGGGAGTCAGAAAACAAACACATATATTTATACAATTTAACTTTTGTTTTCAAAGTGCAAATCATCATTTCTATCCCCCCATTATATTTGGGTGAACTACTCTATATGGTAATTGATATTATTGTCATTATTTGTAATATTATACCATAATTCTGATTTAATGATTAGTAAGAAATATTTTAAAGCTTTCAGTTAGTCACATATAAATATTTTTAACCAAATAAGGAGTTTGAAAATTTATAGGATTATGCATTAGGTATAATTGCTGTATGATGTTACATGCATATTATATAAGTGAGAAGGGTAATCTTCTAAAATGAGTAAATATTCAACCTTGAATTTCACCTTTCTCTATTTAAATTCATGTTTTCGGTCTTCTAGCAAATTTCATTTTGATGACTTTCCAGTTTATTCATTTGCTTTATTTTTGTGTTTTAAGGTATGGGAAATGATTTCCATAGAGAAACACTAACATGACTGTCTTTATTACAAATGAAGCATAACACTTAACATAAATAGAAAAGCCACAACTGTGAAGCAATATCTACCACAATCATAAAGGCAGATGTTTTAGCCTCATATAATCTTCAATTATCTCTTAGTACTACCTATGCTCTAAACATATAATGGTGAAGCATTGAGTACCTTATATTCATGTCATACAAGTTTAATAGTGTTATAATTGCCTCGCCTTTTTTGATTTATATCATTTTAGTTTAGATGACATTAGTGTATTACTGAATTAAAAAAAAAAACTCGTTTATTCAACAGGTTCTTCAGGAAGAAGCAACACTACTGATGCAGGCTGCAGGCTCTCTTTATCTTCTTGGGGGCACTTATGTGAGCTTATGTCTATTTTATCTAAATCTAAATCTCTTTAAACTATAATTCCCAAAATAACTTTGAGAATCCCTCCTAGCAAGAGAGATGTGGGAGGGCCCTAGGGCTTTCTAGGATGTTAATTAAAACACAGTAATCATTTAAATATTACTAAATGAATAAACCAAGGCAGCACTATAGATTGTTTCTGTGTACAGACCTTTCTAATTTCTCTTATGAGAGCTAAGAACAAGTTAAGATTAGCATTATTTTAAGAAGTGTTTATATACAAATATGGAATCCAAGACAGCCAATCCCAGAGCTCCCACAAGGAAATATCTGCATCACTTTCTGATTAGGTTCAATATAAGACGCTCTCAGAACATTTTAGAAACAAAGAAAATGATTTAAGTTGATCATGTGCTAGTTTATCCCTGCTCTAAGGCAGAAAAAGGAACCTTCATGGACACACATGAAGGCTTAAATTACTGTGAAATAATTCTACAAGTATGAGGACTAGATCTTGATTCTAATTCATCCTGTATATTATTATATTCCCAAAATAATTATCCCCGGAAACTTGTCATGAGAATCTAGCATATAGGCATATTTTCTCATCTACTGAATTTTTCCCATTGACATCTCCATTAAGTGATATTATTCATTCCGTTCAACAGTGAAATTGCTTCTTCTTTCTACTGGTGGCTAAGATATTCTGACTGATTCTCACTTGTTTTAATTTATTTTCCCTTTAACTATAGAATATGGTTTTCTTCAAAACAAATAAGCATCCTTGCCCTAATTCCTTAATGAGCTGGTTTATAACCCTGCAGATAATTCTCCAGCAAGGAATTGTCTGACTGCTACATCTTAGGTCAGAGGAAGGCATTGTTAATCATAGAGCAACTAGGTAATAGAAAGAGTACTATCTTGAACTAAAATTCTGACTCTAATACTTATTAGATGTGTGCCCTTGGAAAAAGTAATATCTTTTCTGGATATTTGAATTTTATCTTTAAAATGAGTATAAGAAACATAAATAGCAAGTTTGCTATGTGAATGGGATAGCACACTGACACATGACAAATATTAGAAAATGGTTATTTTCTCCATTTCTAAACAGGAAATGGCCACATCTTTTCTGACCCGGTAGAGCCCTAATAACTGAAAATTTCCTTCTGCAACAACATGTATATATGTATTTTCCAACAAAGATCCTGATCTGCTAACCAACCCCTTAGAGATTAAATGGCAGCTTATGGAGAAAGGAAATTTTACTTCTACCTCCAGTCGAGATGAATTATTTATGAATTTGTGTATCATCATCCTGTAAAAAAGTTATATTAGATCAGAAATGTTTAATTTCAATTTCTCAATATCTGGTTTATGATATTGTTGTCACTTTGTATGTCTAACAGGAATGGTTACAGAATATAAACTTCATGAATCCAGGACCATAGCTATTTTATTTAACCGGAATACAACCATCAACTAACACAATGCCTAGCGCCTATTGGATGCTCAAAAATATATAATGAAAGAATGGACAAATAAATGAATAAATGAATGAAAATATGATGAATGAAGAGGACTGTTTGTGTCTATAACCAACTATCTAAACATACTGTTCAACCCATCTTTTTGTGAGGCTCCCATTCCCAACCATATGCCAACACATCATACAAACTTCAATCTAGCCCTTTATTACCAGCATTGGATCAACAGCACCAAGCACTTGGTTCTATAATGCCTACTACTCAATAAAATATACCAATCATGCAAAATAAATGTGATATTTTAGCATGTGCCATAGAAATAATGCCATTCACTTTGTCCACTCTGTTAAAAGATGTAGACAGAGAATGACAACAGAGTATGACAACTTTAACATTATTTTATATGAGGAGACGTTTTCAAAAAGCAGAAGAAAATAGATGGGGTCATTTCACGGTTGTCAGTTAACTCATTTGGGGAGAAAAACTTGGTATATAATTTTAGTGTGATCCTGTTTAAATGGGGCTGTGTCCTCACTAGAGAGACAAATGCAAAAGGCAGAATGATAGCACAATGTTATAAAATGCAAAGAAGACTGTGAGATCCAAAGTGCAGGACAGGAAGATTGAAAGAAGACTTGTTTGTGCAAACATTCTAGAATGGCCAAAATCTGAATTATATACATGAATTTCCTCAGGAGAGATTGGGAGAAAGCATTCCAGGCAGAGGAAGCAACATGTACAAAGGAAAAGAAATATAGGAGAATGTAAGGCATAGGAATAGGCATAGGCATATCAGGAATGCAAGGAGTTCCACACGGCTGGAGAGTTGCTGAATGATGAACTAGAGTCATGAAAGGCCTGATTAGTGATGCTAAGGTATTTGTATTGTGTGCAAAGTTACATAGAAATCATTGAGGATCTTGAACAAAGAATAACATATCAGATCCATAGTTTAGAAAGATCACTCTGGCAGTAATGTAGAAAATGAATTGGTGGTGGTGGTGGAGGTGGGAAGTAGAGTAAGACAGGTACACGGAAAACATGGAGAAGGTTTTAACGTTGTTGAATTAAAATAAAGAGAAGATGGAGTAGATGAGAGGGATTAAAGTGATATTAAGAAATTCTTATCTGGAGATGAATCGGTTGAATTGAAGAGGAGAAAGAATGTCTTTTCCTCAGAGACTAGAAGAAATGAAGAAATGTCATAGGAAATATATTAACTTTGTTATTGGGATCTTGAACTTAAAAGAGTTTACTGCTAATGAAGTCAATTTAATCCATTCATTTATAGCCAGAGACCAAAGCCAGTATGTCTATTGAAAATTAGCATGGTAGGTATTGCGAAAAAGGCTTATGAAAAGGGCAAGTTTTTGGAGAGATCACTGAAGAGAAAGAATGATATAGTTAGCCAGGTAAACACAAAGCAATTTTCAAAAACCACTGAGGATTCAGCTGAGGTTGAAGCTCCTTTTGTAATAGCACACATCTATGTGGGTATGTGATTTCCCACCAGCAATTATTCAATCATTTTGGTATTGTATATATTAAAGGCAGATTATAGGTTTAACCAAAGAATTTTTTTTCACATGAGTGCAGCAAGATAAACGTGTGAGTTAGAGTTAGATAGGGTTTGAGGCATGGAAAAGAGTAGTGAAAGTGAAAGTGATCCTGGCTGTGAGGGTAGCAAGCGAAGAAGGCAAGGCAGGTAAGTGGCAAGGGGAAGGGGGTTAATAAATGGTTTCTAGATGTCAAAGATCAAAGGCAGAGTAGGATGGTGCTGCATAGCTATAATAGAGGAAATGGTGATTGGAGTACAAAATATGTAAGTGTACTCTTTCAAATATGGAGAAGTGTGAAGCCATAAGGAATATTAAAGAAGTAGTGCATAATTAATTTGTAAATGAGTGGTTAAAGAGTTATAAGAGTTCAGAGGGAAAGAGAGACTAATGTGGGCTAAAAACATCCAGAAGTTTTAATGGAGGAAGAGGAATCTGAGCTGGAAAGAAAGACTTAAATTTATGTGAACAGAAAAACACCAAAAAGGAGAGACGATCACCCCTCCCTCTTTCCCACGGAATTGTTTAAATCAAGAAACAGTGGTGACATAGCACATTTTCTGGACTAGGAGAAGTTCTTTGAAAGCAAAGAAATCCTCAAGACAAATAAAAGTAAATGAAACAGGAAGCACCATTAAGGAATTCAGGAATTTGATTGCCAGGACAAGGGATTTAGATTTTGTTGCTTAGGCTGTGCTAACTCATGTTACAGACATTTTGATAGATTAATAAAAGATTTAACAAAAACTGCACACATATTGTTATCTGCCCTCTACTCCATCCCAAATAATTTCTGAAAATATACAACAGAATTATCAATTGAAAGCATCGTATTTTCCTGAGTTTCTCAGGAACTAAATTTCATTGGCATTTGGATTATTTTGTGCTTCTAAACATAGTCAGCATTAATATGGCTTGTCTCTTAGCACATATAGTATACATTTATGTTCATTATACTATGTCAATTGGGAAATTTTCTTAAGAACACAATCAATTTCATCTAATTAATTCTCCAGTAAAATGTGCAACTAATTTGGTAATATGTTACAGGAATATCACATTATCCCATCATTTTAGTATCTAAAATAATTTTGTTAACTATTTTAAAGTTAAATATTTTGGATTTTTACCTGTAGATCATACTGCTATTTTGTACTATTTTAACAAAATTACATCTAACTATTTTTGTAAAATAATATTTTAACATAATTTGTATTATTTATGAAATTAATACCACAAACTATTTTTTTCACTATAAATTGTGGTAGAAATATATTGTATCATATTTATTATCTTATAATAACCAACAAAGACAACAAATCCTTAAAAATAGAAGGGATTCTAAACAACAATATGCAAGTGATAAAAGAGAAATAATATAATAAAACAAAGATACCAGCATTTTTCTCAAATCAAATGTAAATATGTAATCAACACTGAGTAAATAAACACTAATGATTACATTACGCTGGATCTGACCACACAATGAAAAAATTAAATCATACTTATATTTTAATAAATGTTTCTTAACTTTTATTATTTCCAAAGAATTTAGATGACTTCTCTGTCTTCAATTAGTTTGCACACAAACTGAATTTAGGCAATTTAGTTTATCACTAAAATGCAATATGGAAATTTATAGATCGTTTGAGAGGTACACAGATAATCCCTATGAGTACTGAAACCATTCATTTCTTTTGGAAGGAAATAGGGCGCACTATGAAGGAGGGAATAGTGAATTCTCTGAAGAAGGATTTGAAAAATGCCATTTATTCTACCTTTTTGGAAAATTTACTAAGTAAATATAAACAAATTTTTTTTGCTTTAGAAGTGGAACAATAGCATCTGCTGACTAATGACTCCTAAATTAGTTAGTGGAATTAGGGCCAGGCAGAAGAGGTGATTTAAAAATTATCTGTGGAGCAGGTGTAGCTCAGTGGTGGAGCACCTGCTTGGCATGTACGAGGTCCCGGGTTCAGCTCTCAGTACCTCCTAAAAATTTTTTTTCTATAATCCACCCAGATAATTAATCTTAATTCCAGGCATTTGAAATGGATCTACAAGTATTTGAGATGGGGTGAGATTTAATAATGAAAACCAAGGGTGGCCTCAAATTTCCACCCCAGTTAATCACTCATCCTTGGTCCCAGAAAAGTACCACCTTATTATCTAGACATTTTTTCCTTTAGTGATTGCTGCAAGTAATGGAGTCTTCTGGCCCTGAGATTATCCTCATTCCAACCCCAGGGCTTCTTCTTGGGAGTGTGTATTTGTATGGGGGGAAGGGAGCAAGGAGTATTGGTCAGAGAAGGGTTAAAGCAATAGATGTCATTCAAGCTGGTCAGGAAGAGGCAGATTTAGGCTTTGTAGAGCCTGAAGTTCACACAATTTGCAATGCCCAACTTAAGTAAAACACAAATTTTGCACAAAACTCAATATTTTTGAGAATAAGAAAACATTTTACATAATTAAAACCTGGCAAGTGCCAAAGTCATCACAAAATTGGGAAAAACAAGGCAATATTTTTAATACTTAACTGCCTAACCTATCCCTGTACTAATGTTTATATTTTTCTATAATTTCTTGGCTGCATAGTTTTGCCTTGTTTGTAAGGCAGCAGTAAGTTGAGAGAATAAAAAATAATTAAAATTTTCTATAACATAATTGATCAAAATTCATTTAGTTTAGAAAAGTTACTTTCAGATTTACAGCTCATATAGATAATGTCAGGTAAATTTTTAGAATTGCTGTCAAATTCCTTTCACATATGAGCTAAAAGATTTGTAAAATACTCTGCAGATCTGCTTTTGGATCCATGCATTTCAAACCTTATTTTTCCTTGACCTCATTGTGCTTGGCTCCATAGCCATATCCATATTAGTGTCTCTAGTCCGGCATCTTTGTGTTAGGGCATTGGGGTTTGGGAGCACTACAACAACTCCTTCACCAGGACACCCACCAATAACTTATTAAGGATGGAAGCGACTGTAAATCACCAAATTATATTATATTAAACTAAAATTAAACTTATCTCCAACTCAACTGCCTTGTTGTTGGATGCCAAAAGCACCTGTGTCCATGCCAACACCATCCAAGAAGAGCAGAAAAAAGCAACTATTTTAACCGATAACTTAGTTTTGCAATTTACAAAAATACATGACTCTTTGAACACATCAATAGGACTGCTATAAAGAAAGTACCCTTGCAAGCAAGGGGCCTTAAAGGCTGAGCTTCCATACACTCATGGTAAATATGTTTCTAACTCGTAGTTCCAATCTGTAGTTTGTTATTTATGACCTGGTGCTGCTAGCATTAAGACCTTTCCTAGTGCCCTTCTCCTATTCTAATTACTTTCCATCACATGAGGGTCTACTTTTCTAATTCTCACATTATTCAGAGCAAGCCTTATTTCTCTCTTTCTCTGCCCACCAAAGCTGTTAATTCCAAAATTGGGGCTTACTATGTTTTGGTCATTTATGCCCAAGACCTACTCAAAGAAATGGGGTCCTGTTTCTTACTGGCACAACTATGTTATCTTATTTAGGGAAGAAAATATCTTCTTATCACTAAGAATCAAAAGATAATTATGGCCAGATCTCACTTATTAGATAATGTTATTTCTGATTCAGTGTTTATCTCAAACCAAATCATATTAAATGTCACTTTTATTTCTCCTTTCTTCTAGGCATTATTTAGAAACATTTTCTCAACAGAACCTAGAATGTTCTCATTTATGGTTTGGAAACATATATATTAAGACTGCCAGAAGGCAAAATTAAAGCTAAGTTGGCAAGTGAAAATTAAAGATACGTAGTCACACTCACAAGTAGCATTTTTCTTAAAACCCCCAAACTAAGTTATAAAGTTCCACATCAGAAGAGGTTATGTTAATAAGACCAGAGGCTACCACCATGCTCCAAGCACCTTTGTGTACAGCATGGGTGTCACACTGGGGACAGAGGACCAGCATGCCTGCCGTCAGCTCTTATGCTGTGATGCAGAGGTTCTGTCTAGAGAGAGAGGCAAGTCATGAGGACAACAAGCTTTGCAGATCTGAGTGAGGAAACTAGTTTTGTTTATAACAGAAAGTGGAGAATCGCATGCCAAAAGACACTGGTGAAAGCAGTGGTTTGTTGGAAAGCAATTAAGGGGGCACCTATAGCTCCAGGATAGTAGAAAAAAAAGCAAAATGGCAAAGCAATTAGAAGTCTGACAGAGAAATCCAGGGAAACATTCAGCCAAGGAGAGTCCTGGAATCTCCATCAATGCTGGAGAATAACTTTTAAAAAGTGTCCATTTGATACAGCAGTTAGTTGCTAATTATCTGTTCAATAACATATGGCATATAACCTTGGATTCTAAATAAAGTATTTGTGTAATTATTGAAAAGACTCAAATTCCATATTTCTTTTTCATAAAGACACTAAAAATACTGGATTTACCTGCATTCTTTCACTCTTTTAATAAATATATACAAAATTCTTATTTTGTGCTGAGCAATGTGGTTGAATTAAAGAATTGGCTATACAGCACTGTTGATTTAGGAGGCTATGATAATTCACGTGAGATATGTGGTATGGTGGATTTGATAGAAAATATAGAAAATAGCATGGAAGGTGGAAAGAAATGGATTGGTTTAAGAGATATGTAATTTGGAAGCACTGTTAAAGTTTCTGGTTAACCAAATAGATGTAGTATTAGGCATAGAAGGAGAAATCAAGGTTGGTTTGGGAGTATTCAGGTCAGGATAATAGCAGAATTGAAAGCGAGTTGATTTGTTGTGCTTTGTTAACTTTAAGATTTCTTTGGGTCAGGTTATAATATTATAAATATTATATATAATATTATAAATCCATTATATTTAAAATGGATTTGAAAGTGTGAGTTTGAACAGACATGGGCTGAAACTATAGCTTGCAGGCATCATATTATAGATGTTCATAAATCTATGAGGAAGGCTAATATTTTCCAGGGAGAGAGTATTTTAAATAAAAAGAGGGATTAAAAGATGGCCATGGATATTTAAAGACCTGGCAGAGGAAAAACAGGCCACCAGAGAATAAGGAGCAGACAGAAGTAACAGAAGAATCAGAAGTATATGACATCACAGATGCCAAATGCTTCAGTGATAGTATATAAGATAAGGACTGAGAAATGCTAATCGGATTTTTAAAATCAATTTTGTCAGTACATATTAATAGAGCATAAAATCCCTCCAAAGTGTACAATGAATAGTATTTGGTAAAATCACATAGCTGTACATTCATCACTTTTTTTTTTACACTTAATTTTTCCTTTTTTTTTTACACTTAATGGAAGATTATTAATATATTACTATACACTATTGTCCATATTTTGCATTGGTTATATTTTTGCCTGATATTAACTTCTTATAATATTACATTTGTTCAGTTTCAAAGAAAAACAGTCTCATAAATGCAATATTACCTATACTCATTTAAAATGAGGTTTTGCTATGCTACACAGTCACTATTAAATTTTTAAGCTTTCTTTCTAGTAATATACATGACCTTAGACTTTTCCTTTCAATCACTGTCATACACATATATTAACACTACTAGTTACGAATACTATGATGTACTTCCACCATTTTTATTCATTTCCAAAGATTTATGAACAACCTTTTTACCAATTCTGCACAGATAAACTTTCAACTTTCCATTCTCTAACCTTATTCTATTTTCTGGTGACCTATATTCTAGTTATTAACTCCACGAGTTTACATGATATATTTAGTTCACAATAGCACAATCATAAAGAATTTGTCCTTTTGAGATTCACTTGCTTCACTCAACATAATGTCCTCTACGTTCATCCTTGTTGTCATATGCTTCACGACTTCATTTCTTCTTACAACTGAATAATATTCCATTGTGAGTATACACCACAGTTTGTTTATCCATTCTTCAGTTGATGGACACCTGGGTTGTTTCCACCTTTAGCAATTGTGAATAACAATGCTATGAACATCCGTGTATAGATGTCTGTCTGTTCCTGTCACTACTCTGCTCTCAGTTTTTCTGGGTAGTGGTATAGCCAGGTCACATGGCAATTCTATATTCAACTTCCTTAAGAATTGCCAATCAGACTTACACTGTGGCTATACCATGCAACATTCCCACCAACAGGAATAAGCATTCCCATCTATTCACGTCCTCTCTAACACTTGTAGTTTTCTCTTTTTAATAGTGCCCATTCTTATAGGTGTGAAATGATATCTCATTGTAGCTTTGACTTACATTTTCCTAATCACTAGTGCTGTTGAACATTTTTTCATGTGTTTTTTAATTGGG
>JAQZBX010007059.1:0-32244 GCA_029593785.1 Cabassous unicinctus
ATCCTTTTTTTTTTTCCTCCATCAAATCTTTTATATATATATATATATATATACACAATATACATTACTTAATATATGTAAATATTAAGAGATTTATTATAGGAATTGGCTCACATGACCATGGGGATTGGCAAGTCCGAATTCTGAAGGGCAGGCGGCAAGATGGGAACTCCCTTGAAGGTTTTTGTTTTTTTATTTTTTTTTTTTATTTAATTAGAGAAGTTGTAGGTTTGCAGAAGAGTCACATAAAAAAAAATACAGTGTTCCCATATAGTTATTGTTGACACTTTGCATTGTGTGGCACCTTTGTTACCATTGATGAAAGAATATTATAATTGTGCTATTAAGTATGATCCATAGTTTACATTAGGTATATTTTCACATATACCACCCTATTATTAACACCTTTAATTAATGTTGTATATTTGTTATAATCCATGAAAGAACATTCTTGTACTATTAACCACAGTCCATTGTCCACAACAGGATTCACTGTGTTATAGTTCCATGTTTTATTTTCTCTCATTTTAGAGACATACATGACCCCAAACTTCCCCTTTCAACCACATTCACATAAATAATTGAGCACTATTACACTCACAATAATGTGCTACCAACACCACCACTCATTTCCAAACCTTTACAATTAACCTAAATAGAAATTCTGTACAATTTGAGCAATAGCTCTCCATTCTTTACCCCCAGTCTATCGCCTTGTAACCTATATTCTAGATTCTATCTCTATGCATTTGCTTATTATAATTAATTTATATCAGTAAGATTATACAATATTTATCCTTTTGTGTCTGGCTTATTTCACTCGGCTTAATGTCCTCAAGGTTCATCCATGTTGTCACATGCATCAGGACTTCATTCCTTTTTACAGCTAAATAATATTCCATTGTATGTATATATCACCTTTTGTTTATGCATTCATTGGTTCATGGACACTAGGATTGCTTCCATCTTTTGGCAATTGTGAATAATGCCACTATGAACATCAGTGTGCAAATGTCTGTTCGAGTCCCTGCTTTCAGTTCTTCTGGGTATATACTTAGTAGCAGGATTGCTGGATCATATGATAATGCTATACTTAGCTTCCTGAGGAACTGCCAAACTGTCTTCCACAGCGGCTGCACCATTTTACATTTTCACCAGCAATGAATGAGTGTTCCGGTTTCTCCAAATCCTTTCCAACACTTTGTAATTTTCTGTTGTTGTTTTTTAAGTAGCAGTCATTCTAGTGGGTATGAAATGATAACTTATTGTGGTTTTGATTTGCATTTTCCCAATAGCTAGTGATGTTGATCATCTTTTCATGTGCTTTTTAGCCATTTATATATCCTCTTTGGAGAAATGTTTATTCAAGTTTTTTGCCCGTTTTTAAATTAGGTTGTCTTTCTTGTTGAGTTGTAAGATTTCTTTATATATTCTGATATCAAACCCTTATCAGATAAGTGGTTTCCAAATATTTTCTCCTATTACTCTGAGTATCTTGAGGGTAGAGGCTGTGTCCCATTTACATCTTTTTTTTTTTTTTTTAAGATTTAGTTATTTATTTATTTATCCCCCCCCCTTGCTGCTTGTGCTTGCTGTGTCCATTTGCTGTGTGTTTTCTCTGTGTCTGCTTATCTCCCCCTTGCTGTGAGGTCTTGCTGCATCAGCCCACTGCGCCACGGGGGCCGGCCTGCCCTCACAAGGAGGCCCTGGGAAGCGAACCCGGGGCCTCCCACATGGTAAACGGGGGCTCTGTCCACTGAGCCACACCCGCTTCCCCCATTTACATCTTAATCCCCAGTATCCAGTGCATTGTCAGACTCAAAGCTGATGCTCAGGGACTTTGGAAGCAGCATTTACTCTCCAATAGAAGAGAGGGTTTTTTTTTTTTAAGTAAACAGGAGGCAGGAAAGTTTCGTTATCATCGATTTTCCCCAGCCCATCCTTCAGGGGATTCCAGCTCCTTCCCCTGGTGGCAGCACCACTGCCACTTCCATCCTTCAAATGCCAACAGCTCTGCATCCCCCTGGACCCAACTCCATCCTTCTGGAATGCATGCCCTCTCACCCTCTTAAAGTGGCTCCTGAGCTCCCTCCCCCTTCCCCAGCCACTAGCACCTCCTTAAGTTCAAGGACAACCCATCCTTTTGCCTGGCCAGTATCTGCCTCCTCTTTCCCTCCCACCACAGGGGGGCCCATTTCACCATTTCTGCAACCCACAACTGCAAACGGAAATTACATAAGAAGCAGAGCTTGAGTAAGGAGAAAGGGGGAACTAAGGGCAGCTGGAAAGGGGGGCTGCAGGATCCTAACCAGGGAACCCCAGTTCACAGTACATAAATGTGGAGACAAGGAAGACCATCAAAATATTAGCATGGGGGAAGCAGGTGTGGCTCAATGGATAGAGCCCCCGTTTACCAGATGGGAGGCCCGGGTTCGCTTCCCGGGGCCTCCTTGTGAGAGCAGGCCGGCCCGCGCGGCGCGGTGGGCTGATGCAGCAGGACCTCACAGCAAGGGAGAGATAAGCAGACATGGAAGAAGCACACAGCGAATGGACACAGTAAAACACAAGCAGCAAGGGGGGGATAAATAAATAAAAAAATAAATCTTTAAAAAAAAAACAAGAAACATTAGCATGGGCTCTGAGCCTTGGGAAAGGAAAGGCACAGGATGACCCAGGACAGGCCTGGCTCATCTTCTGAAAGGCGGCAGGGGACTGGAGCCTCGTTCCCCAGGGGCCAAAGTCCTTAGCAGCCTAAAGATACTTACCTAGCTCTGCCCGCCCCATCCCACTCAGTATCATCTTCTACTGTTCTTGGAGGTGATCTGGTGGTAAGATGGAGGGTGATCGAGTGGTTGGGTGTATCTGTCCTTTACAGCAGTGGTGAAAATGGATAAGGCGGAGCTCAGGAGGAGTGGGTGGGGGGGTAGATAAGAGAACTTTGGCCCTGAGCCAATCCTGACATATCCTGGCTTTTCATCATGGCATCCAGGCAGCCTCTCAGTTGACAGGAATAGAGGACTTGGCTCCCATGTCCCCTGCCTATGAATCTAGCCTTGATTTCAGAATTAACTGACCCTTTTCCTACAGGGTATAGCTTCCTGGCAGCAACATCTCCCAGGGCTGTTACTGTACCAATCGCTAGTCCGGCCCTGTCAGCCCTTTAGCCTGAACCCGTATTTTTTTCAGTGTCTCAGATTCTTCTTATGTCTCTGAGCTTGGCTATAGCAGTCCTGACTCTGGAAATCCATAGACCAATGGCCCAGCCCTCCCTTTCCTCACCCTGCTACCCATGTCTTGCAGTGATACCACAAAAGGGAACAGCAAGGCAAAAGGGGGAACAGAATCAGGATATAGAAGGCAGAGTTCACATTTATGAACAGTCCTTCTGGCCCCAATGGCCTGTATGAGTCAAAACTGAACTAACTGAGCTGAGCCAATTGTCTGGTATCTGCGATGTATCTTCCTTGGAAGAAAACTGGAGGAAAAGAGGGGAGGGTCAAATTCCTGCTGGGAGGCATAAGTCTCCTTTTAAATGGCCCCAAACATGCTCACATAAAAATCTACAACAGCTATTTTTTGAGGCTTTGTCTCTGCTACATTTTTTTTTTCAGAGCTTGAACCTGGGACCTTGTACATGGGAAGCAGGCATTCAAACCACTGAGCTACACCTGCTCCACTCTGTTACTTTTTAAGAAGAGCCTGTTCTGGGCATGAAAGTAGAAGCTGCCATTGAAGGGTCTCACTCAGGGAAGTGACAGCAACTGAATAAAATACTTGGAAAGAACTGTTTGGGGTGAGAAAGAAGACTGCATAAAGAGTAGCCATCTTTCTTTTCCCCAACCCCCTCTTCAACCTATGAAAGTTATTCCAAGATCCAAAAGTTATTCCAAGATGAAACAACAATAGCTCTTGCTCTGCATTTGTCAGTGTGGATGGAAAGAGGAGAAGAGAAGCAGGAGATGTGTAGAGAATGACTGGAGGAAGAATTGGAAGAACTTGATGAAGTAGTGCCTTGTTAAGGATTCAGGCTTGGAAGTTGGAGAGATGTGGGTTCAAATCCTGGCTGTGCCACATACATATTATGGGACACTGAGAACATTATCTACCCTCTGGAAACTTCCATTTCCTCATTTCTAAAATGGAATACCTATCTTACAAAATGCTCTAAGGGTTAACTGAGATAATATGCTTCCGGTAACTAGGACAAGTTCACAATAAGTATTAGTTGTTGTTATTTCTGAGACATTAAACCCTAGACATAACATAATAAGGGGTATAGGCAAAGGGCATTTAGGAAGATGCCCTGGGATGAGAAAGCACTGGTAGATTTGCCAGGAATCTGGACCAGGTATAATGAGCCCCCTGGGGCCATACCCGGATTCCCTACTTTCTCAGTTACCAATTCTGTTGTCACCACAGGAGCCCTAGAGAAGCAGGAAGAATCCTCTTTTGAATATGTCTTGGAGTCACAGCCCAAACACCAGACTGTCATAAATGAACCCATCAGTGAAAAGAGTCTTCTAAAGATGGCACCTGGCTCCACCTGAATGGAGAAGGTCCTTCTATACATTTGGGTTGGATCCAAAAAGAGGAAGACCTTCAGATGAGAGCTTCCCTGGGAAGGTGCTGAGAAGACAATGGTATGAAGCATTCTTATGGATATGGAGTTTGATGACAAGAAGACATGAGGTGCTGATTTTGAGTCCTCAGCTCCTGGGGGAAGTGATGGGTGGACTTGTTATCCTGAGAGAAGTTAGAGGGGTCTGAGACTTTGCCTGCTCTCTTGGTCCTTCCTCCATCAAAACTTGCTTTGATGGCAGGTGTTTACACTTAGATCAAAATTTAAGTAATGTGTTGCTACCCCAGGGCCATTGCATGTAACTCCTTGGTGTTTTGTTTTGTTTTGTCTTGTGGTGGAAATAAAGGGTTGATCAATTATTAGAGAAAATAAAATCAGCAAGTGGGGAAAGTATTTGAAGGCAGTGTCTTAGGCAGTAGGATGTGAATGACTTGGGACCAAAGGAAGGTAGATTCAGGTGCCCCAAATGATAGGAGACGCTTCTATGGCCTCTCCAAAGGTTATACAGAGAGGGGAAATAGGGAGGTGGGCCGGGGGAGCAATTGGGAGAGCTCAAACAGCCCTCCGCCCATCCCTACTCATCACTTTCCCTCTCTTGATCCATTATATCCCTCCTTTCCTTGTGCTTCTTATTGAATTGTTTTAACCAGTGGCTTTTACATTACCTTGTAAATATTTTTCAAAGCCCATTAGGCAGCAAACCACTCTACCCTCCCACCGATTGAGCATTGGGCTGACATTTCTCCATGCCCTCACTCCTCTCTCCAAAGCTCTCCTCATCCTCCTCACCCCTAAGTTCAGAGAACTCTCAGGAATAGTTTCCTTCTGCTGTCAATTCTAGGCTGAGCCAAGCCAACAGTTCCGACAATTCCAGAAACACCTCCTCTCCCCCCAGGAGCAGAGCAGTCTAGCGAGGCAACAACCCCAAGGGCCGGCTTGTCTGAGAACAGAGCAGACTCCAGAGCAATGGATCCTGCTTTGTGTCAAACTCCTGCTTCTGTCCCTGCATACAAAGGAGCGCCCTGCCTCCCTGCCTCCCTTGGTCCCTTGATGTGTGCTTTTAATATTCATCTCCTTCTCCTTCTCTTGATATCAATTAAAAGAGCAACTTGCAAGGCAAACAAGAGAAAAATAACAGATTGCTGCTGCTCATTAAGGCATCAGCTCAATAGAGTCTGATAAGAGCTACAGGATTGGTTCCCCCTCCCAATCAAGGGTCGGGCAGTTGGGGGCACAATAATGACAGTACCTCGGTTCTTCTCGGAGCTCAAGGGATTTTACAGATGGAAATGCATTTTTCTTCCTGAGGCTTTACTGTCCGGTGGAAACCCAGAGTCTAGCCTTGTCTCTCTCATTTTGCTGGCGTATAATCTTAGAGAATTCACTTCACCTTTCAGGGTTTCATTTTGTTTCCCCACCTGAAAATGGTAAAAAATAAAAAATAAAAAAATCAATAGCCTTCAAGTGAACTGTAAGGCTAAATAAAATAAATGAATATATTGAAAGATTTTGAAAGAATTACCTCCTTTCCCCACCCCCCCTTCTCTGCTCCTTTCCATCAGCATTTAAACCTGCTTAGGCAACTCCCATCTTAACAAGATAAACAAATAAAGTCTTCCCCCACCCATGGGTCCCACTTTAGCTACCACCCTATTGCTTTTCTCCCGTTTGAAATCAAACCTCATGAAAATGTCTATATTTGTTACCTTCATTTCCTCACCTCCCACTCCTGCTCCTCAAAGCAGTACAATCTGGCTTGCACCCCATCACTCCACTGAAATTGCTCCCACTATGACCACTAGTGACCCTGTTAATAAACCCAGTGAAGATATTTTAGTTATTATTTAACTTGACTATTTTTTTTTTCAGTTGCTGATCCTTCCCTTGTGTACGTTAAAAACGACTCTCTTCCCTTGGCATCCAAACACTACTCTCTCTACAGCAATCCTTCTTAGTCATCTTCCTCTGTCCCCCATTAAATGCCAGTATTTCCCACTGATTTCTCAACACTGATTTCTCTAGGGATCCTGTTTTTTATTCCCAAAACTTCATTTTGCCTCTGTATATGAGTAACTCCTGAGTTTATATTTCTAGCTCAACCGTGTGTCCAGAGCTTTAGACCCTCATATCCAGCTGCTTACTGTATGCAGCACGGTTCCCTCAGCATCATCTTCATCTTTTCCTCCCCTGTTCCTGTCCCAGAGAATGTACTACTGTGAGCCCCATTGCCCAAACTAAAAACCTAGAAGTGTTTTTTACCTCTGTCTGTCTCTCTGAATTCCTATGTGCAATCAGTGCCCAAGTCTTATCAGTTATTCCTCTACTCCATCACCTTCTTATCTCTACCATTTAAACTCCCCTCACGCAGGCTACTACTCCCATTTCTTTGCCCAAATGGCTGTAACAGTCTCCTGACTGGCTTTCCTGCCTTACCCACTGTGGCAGTTGATATTATTTATGAATTCTAAAAGAGATATTGATTGTGTTTGTAAACTGATCTGTTTCTCTGGTCATGATACCCTTTGTATTAGATTCAGTTGAGACATCTGATTAAATTATGTTAAGATTAGGGCTTTGATTCCAGCATGCCATTAAAGCATTGAGTCCCAGCCACCTTGCCATGATAAATACAGACTCTCATGTGGAAGTAGACACACACAGAAGAACACAGAGGAATAGAGACAGCTCATTAGACATGGCAGAGGCCCTGCGATGAGAGATGAGCCCAATAGTCTACAGCTGACCTTGTGAAGAGAACAGAGCAGCTGAGCCTGGAAGGAAAAGAGCCTCAGGAAGAGAGATGAGCCTTATGCAAGCCTACAGCTGAGATCAGAAGAAGCTGGGACCACAGAGCCTTAAGAGGAAGAAGGAAGGCTGAATCCTTGTAGACATCGCCCGCCATCTTGCTTCAACATGTGGCAAATGACTTTGGGTAATTATGGTACCTTGAATTAGACTCTTTAGGGCCTTGTGACTGTAAGCTTCTACCCCAAATAAATACCCTTTATAAAAGCCAACAGCGTTCTGGTACTTTGCATCAGTGCCCCTTTGGCTGACTAATTCACCCACCTTCCAAGATGTTCTTCAATGTTCTGTTTCCTGAACATTCTTTCTATAATGCAAATCGGATGACACTCCCTTTCTTCAAACAAGTCAATGGCCTTCTCTGACCATCAGGATAAAGTTCAAACCCATGAGCGTGGAATTCAAGATGTTCTCATCTCTCTGCACTTCACCCCTCAAACTCTATGCTCCACCCACTATGCACTTACATTTCCCCAAATATTCCAAGCATGCACACATGTGCACACTCTCTCTCCTCTGAGCCATTTCACACATTCTTCCCTCTTCCAGGAATATTTTTTCCCTCTATGTCTAATTTCCATGGTCTGGTAAACTATTACCTGTCCTTTAAGATTCAACATAGATACCACCTCTTCTGGGAGTCCTTCACAGGTGGATTTGGGTCCCCTTGAGTGCTCTTCAGCATCCTCTGGGCCTCTTCACAACATGTATCATGTGGAATTATGGCCACCTATTTACTTGCATGTGCCCCCAAAAGACTGAAAACCCACTGAGGGCAGTGACTGCCCTTTTATCCTCAGCACCTAGTCAGCAACTGGTATGAAATAGATCCTCAATAAACACTTACTGAAATGAAGAGTATTGCTCTGCTGAGGGGACATTAATATTACTGCATAAAAAAACAAATAAAGACACCATTTTTCCTATTAGGATAAAAGAAAGATCATGGAACCAGAAAGTTAAAAAGCATTGTCAGCAAGACTCCCACTCTGCTGGGTCTAAGTAGAAACCAATGATTCTTTTCACAGCCACAGATCACAGGCTTGCTTACTTTTTGTATTCTAAAGCCCACCCTTCTCTGAATATGCTAGTTCTCCTCTCAAGCAAATGAATATTTACTAGCTGCATTTGACTTGAATAGCTAATGGAGAGGTGTCTCGGGGTGGGGGTGGGGGGGATTGTAGGATGTCTTTATGCTCTCATTGCTTGTCTTTATATTTTTATATTGAGCATGCATTATTTTTAATAAGAGGAAACAGCATAGTAACTTCATTTTGGGGTTACAATAGGTAGTAACAAGGAGTAGAACTGATAAACAGCCTAGTGTTGGCACTTTTAAGAGGAGTTTACAATCGGGGAAAGGAGGGAACAATGACATAAGAGAAATTTTAATTTAATTCAGCCCACAGGCATTGATCTCCTGCCCACCACAAGGTGTTGCTGTAGGTGCTGCTGGGAATAACGGCATGAAGATGGCATGGTGCCAACCCCAGCAGTGGGAGAAGCTTTAATTGAGTGCTAGGGCATGCCAAACAGTGTGCTAGATGTTTTGCTTATGCTATTTCTTATAATCCTCACAACAACCCTATCATAACACTGTTCATGCAGGTGGGGAGACTAAGGCACAGAGAGATTTACTGACTGGCCCCAGAACCACAGTTTTAAACCCTAATATGTCTGATTCCATCCTCTTTCCAGTACATGAAACTGGCTTTGGTAAGTATCTCATGAGGGAATCATGAGCACAATAAGGCTTCTATATGTAGGATCAGGGAAAGCTTTTTGGAATTCCCATCTGGACTAGTCTTGAAGAAGTGGTTGTGAAGATGGGAGAAGGGCCACAATATATCCTCAAGGAGAGACAGAGTCCTTTGTAGATATTATGCTGAGAGCATAGGAGTGAAGCCAGAGCTCAGGGCATGGGTAGGATCCGGGAGCCCAGCAGGGACATGTAGAGCTCCTAAGCCTGTTATAGGGGTGGAAGCAGAGCAATGGGGCAGGCTAAAATGGGGAAACAAGAGTTACCAGGCTGAGGAGGGAGCTGAAAACAGGAACCAGAGTCAGAGGGCACCCCAGGGATACCAATGAAGCAGCACAGGCAGCAGTCTACTGTGGTGAGGTCTTTTCTGAAAGTCTGTGCTCCTACTTCCCCACAGGCTTGCTCTTTAAAGGGTCAGTGCTGGGAACCAAGCTGCTGACTAGAACATTCCAGCCAGAAGGAAGAGCGAGAGGAAAGTGTATCAAAACATGGAGCAGTTGGTGGTTTATTAGCAAAAGGAGGAATGTTGAATGGGGTGGGGTATCCAAGAGCTGTCAGAGGAAAGACCAGAGTTTCCTGGTGAGGCAGGCTAGATAGGGAATCAATAGACGGATCTGGAACCTGACAGAAAAACCACGACCATTAAACACGTATCCTTCGGTACCCCCAAGATGGCTGCTGGGAGACCCTTCTGAGAAACTCCATTCCGAATGAGATTTCCTCCGGAAGCCAGGAGAAGCCCCCGATATTCTCCAAGGGCCTTATCATTGGGCCTTCCTGCGGGATTGATGGGTGGGGTAATCAATCAAAACAGCAAACAGCTGGGACTCTTCCCCTGTCATTAGCAAAGGCGGGGAATAATTAATGGTTCAAAAAGCAAACGCAAAGGCCGAACCAGCCCTTGCTCTTGCCTTTTCCCCCCTGCCTGGAATAACACGTAAGTAAAACCTGGGCATTTGTAATCTGTAATGGGGAATTGTAGTCTGTAAATCAGCCCCCTTTATCTCTTTTCAACCCCTTTCCTCTCTACCTGGGACCCATGATCCGTTATTTTCTCCTATTTCTCTTCCCTCCTTTACTTAATAAATTACTGGCCTAACTAACCTGGCTTGCTCTTGAAATTCATTTCTTGTAGCTTAGCCAAGAACCTAGAGAAAATCCGGCAACACCGGGAGTCATCATTTACTTAACTACTTACCCACGGCCACTGTCACCAAATGTGCCAGTGAGTAAGTGTGTGGGATGACCAAGATTCCTGTACATCAGTTTGATGCTGCTCCTTGTGGTCCCTGGACTCTTTTGACCCTGGTCTTAGAAACACAGTCAGGGCAGCTACATAATTTGTATGGGCCAGAACAAACTGAAAATGCAGGGGCCTTTGTTTAAAAAACAACAACAGGACAACAAGTGCCATTAAAGATATGAAAATATAAAACATTTTCCTTTCTTTCCACAGTCTCTCAATTTGTCAAAGTGTTCAAGGTGTTTTTAAGATGTTTAATGTATTCTAAGTGAAGAAAAATTAAAATTTTAATCAGCATAAATTTTACTATTCTTCATTATATTGTGTAGCATCAGTTTGTTTGTTTGTTTGTTTGTTTGTTTGTTTGAGACACTGGGGCCATAGATTGAACCCAGGACCTCATACATGAGACAGGCACTTAACCACTTAGCTACATCTGCTCCCCATAATACCAGTTTTAAATGCAAATATAAGAACATTTAACTCATATGTGGAATCATTGAAATTACACAATTTGTATTTTGTAGCTTGTCCATGCATATGTATTTTATTCCTACAGGAACAGAAGAAATGCTGCACAAAACTAACTCATTTGGTTTTATTTCACTTCTATCAACACTCTTTACCTTCAGCTTACTGATGAGTAAGGAAAGCCTGAAAGGAAAAGGAACCATGGGCTGTCCTATCTTTCCCTTTCCTTCTGTATCATCATTTTCAGCACAGGTGGCTGGTTAAGATAGGGAAATAACACAAGGCAGAAAGGATAGGAGAGGGTTCTTTGGTATTTAGAGTCTCCTAGGTTGCTGTGACTTCTTTCTGCATTTGAAGCAAGTTCTGGTTCAAATGGAAAGCGTGGCCTCTTGGGACTATCAGCACCCCCAGATTACTCAGCCGGTGATGTAATACTCTTACCTTGTACTTGCTTTGAGTCTCACAGAACTCCCACACATTGTGGTTCCACCAGAATGTGCTCAGGGGGCATCGGGAACATTATATGCGAGTGGGATGGTAAGGAATGGGGGGCATGCAAATTGCAATCCTCTCCTTTGCTCACATGCATGCCCCATTGTCCTGCTGGACTTTACGTACAAAACACAAATTCAAGGATAAAATTATTAAGAATTTCAAGAGAGTGACAACAGAACATTCCACCAAGCACGAGTAGCACACTCATGAAACTGCCTTGCTCCCACCAGTCCTGCTGTGGCAGATACACAAAGGCAGCCCTGGACATGTACTCTAGTCCTCCTGTTCCAGACTGTCCCCTCCCTGCTGCTGGCCCTTCTCTATTCCTTGGACATATTGCTGGTTCTCTGTCTCTGTCTCTTTCTTTACCTTCTACTTTCTATACCTGCCTCTGACCCTTCAGGCTTCGGGGCTCATTCTAACACCCTTCTCCAGGAAGCCAGCTCCCCACTTGACTCTTGGTTCCTGATTTTGGCATTTCACTCAGCATCAGGGAAGAGGGTTCCTCCTTCAGCCTCTGTCCCAGAGCAGGGTCAGCCTTCCCCCTACCTCAGATGCTACCACCTCCCAATCAGGGCAGAATTCAGACATCTTGTTTAGTATTTACTCAAACCTCTCACACACACACATACACACACACACACACCCCATTTCACTGTCCTTCCATCCCTATCACTTTACTGAAACTGTTCCCTTTTTTTTAGGCGGTACTGGTGATTGAACTCGGTATCTTATACGTGGGAGGAAAGTGCTCAACCACTGAGTTGTATCTGCTTCCCAAAATTGTACTTTTAAGTCCAACAATTTTCCACATCTTATTTCTTTATCATTTGGGGGCAATTGCTACTATTAGATAGTCTTTTTCCTCTCAAAGTACTCTCTTTTAGCTTCTATTAGAATGAATTATTCTTTTTTTTTTTTTTTTAAGACTGACCTAGTCTTGCTTTCCCATTTCTGTAAGTATATTTCAAAGTGTATCTTCTCTCTTCTGCTTCTAGCTGTGGGTTCCTCTCAAGATTCACACCTTAGCCCTCTGCTCCTTTCCCACATTCTTAATTGCCATCCCTCTCAGCCCTTGGCTGACAGACCCCAGAAGTACAGCTTCCAGCCTGACTCCTTTCTGAAACCAGTCTATTGGATGGCCTATTACCACCTCAACCTCAAGCCTCTCTCCCTCTCTGGGTCTCAATTTCCTAATCTGTGAGTGAGAAGTTTGATGTGAATGGTCTCATGCTATTCCCCAAATTAAACAATTTCTTCTCTCACACACTGACTCCTTCCTGATTACCCTAATTCCAATGAAACCTCAAACTGTAAACACCAATATTCACTTCAGTTCACTTTTGTGTCTCTCACTACCCAAGAAAATTAAGACAGTGAGGATGGGGGCATATCTTTTCCACTAGGAGCTGAGCCCAAAACCTTTTATCTTGGGTCTTTGGTGAGTTTTTACTCATTCAGCTCTTTAGAATATAAAACACCTGTCAGTGGGATGAAATCTCAGGTCACAATGTATATCCCAGTAAGCAAATTACAGATACGTAGCTTAATCCATTGAACACAACTTAAACAATAAGTCTATGTTTATACATTTGTTTGTTAATGTTCTGATCTGTTTTTTCTCTAAAGGTTAGCTGATTCACTCAGCCCCAGGCTTTGAGAGACTCAATTGTTTCCCAATGAGTGCCAGGCCTCAGCCCAATTGGTCCTTTCTGCAGCCATCTCTCTCTCAAGCCACTAATCCTCTAGAATACTTGTCTATAGCTTCTCAGTGAATCTGTTTTCTAGAGCCTGTTGGTGGACCACTACATTTGCCTAAACCTTAATTCCGTCAACCTTCTTTTTATCACCAGAAACTCTACCAACTGGTCCAGCTTTCCTGGTGTGTGGAATTGACTGCCTGACAAACCATCCCAATCATAAAATCAGTAAGTATAAATCTTGGCTTTTTATTTAATAACCACAAAACCTTTTTATTTTAATCTATTGGTGGGAGAGGGTCTTCCCTGATGCTGAGCGAAATGCCAAAATCAGGCATTCAGTGTTAAAGTAGGGAAGATAGAGTTTTTTAGAAATCATAGTCCATTAAATTCTAGTTATAAGTCATCTAGGATTCATTCATTCTCTCACTCCTTCTCCTTCATCCTCCAATCCAATCAGTCACCAAAGCCTGCCTGGTGATACTCCCTTCAAACTGTCCCTCATGTATGCCTGTTCCTTTCCATTCTCAGGCATCATACCTGGATCATTGTGATAGTCCTCTTCTCTTATAAGGTTCTCTGGTCTCTTTTCTAACCCATCATGCAGATCCCTGCCAGAACAATCTTCCACAGACATTGCTTGTCTAATGCCCCACCCCCGACCAGTGTCTTCACTGTTAAGTTCTCCAAGACTGAGTCCAGTCTCTGCCCCTGGCTATGGCAGGGACAGAGTGAAAAGGTGGGAAAGCATGGATTTGGAACTGGATAAACTAGGCAGCAATTCCAGCTTCACCATTTGCTAGCTATGTGACTTTGGAACACTTAGTCTCTTGGAGTCTCAGTTATATGTTAAATGGGAATAATGCTACATAACCCTCAGGACTTTTGGAAATTGTAGTATGGGGTGCTGCATGCCAAGTATTTAGTGCACAATTCCTATAAAGCATCCAGTTGACCCCTCCTTCTTCATGGGGTCCATCTCTTCCTTCCCATCTCCAATTCTGCTTTTACCAATGAGGGCTCTTTCCTGGAGCTGGAACAGCCTCTTTTACTTCCTATACCTTTGTTCATGCTCTTCACCCCCACCTTAAAAGCTCTTTCTCCTATCTCTTCAAGCCAAATCCTATCTTCCAGGGTCCAACCTATCCATGAAGCATCTCCAGCCACCTCAGACTCCACCTGTTACCTGCCCTCTCCAAGCTGCTAAGGCGCTTCTCATCCTGACACTGAACTGCAGTGCGCCTCATGTGGTTCTTAAGACATTTCATGCAGATGCACCTCATCTCCGCAGCCAGAATGGAGGCTTTTTGAAGGCAGGGGACATGTTTCACACTTCTTTGAAATTGCTATCAGGGCACACACCAAGCACTCAACAAATATGCATGTAATCAGAAAGAAGGCTGATGGTGTGGTATCTATGTCTTGGGGTCTGTGGGGGGTGTTTGGGTAGCTTCCCCCTTTGGACAGTGTTTTTCTGAAACTGGTGTTAAGGTGAGTTTCCACCTCCTAAGTACTTGCTGACCAGCCGTGGGTGGCAGAGGTACCCCCTGGGGCTGTGAAGGGAGACGTGAACCTGGGATGAAACATTCGTTTCTACATGCTCTATTGTCTCTTGCCCAATTTCAGGTCCTTTCTCTGACCGTGATCTCCCAAAATGAGTAGCATCTCTTTCTCCTCCTTCCTCTCAGTACCTCACTGTCTTAGTTTCATAGCTGCTAAAATGATATCATACAATGGGTTGGCTTAACAACAGGAATTTATGGGCTCCTGGTTTCAGAAGCCAGAAGGCTTGGTTCCTCCTGGGATTGGAATCTTCTGACTGGTTGGCAATCTTTGGTGTGCCTTGTCTTTTCTGTCATATGGCAATGCACATGGCCAGTCTCCTCCTTTCTCTTCCAGAACCTGTTGTCTTCTGTCTTCTTTATGGCTTTGTCTAACTGTGTCTGAATTTCATTGTGCTTAAAAGGACTCCAGTAACCCAGATTAAAGCCCAGCCAATTCAGATGGGCCTTACCTTAACTGAAGTAACATCTTTAAATCCTAACATCTTTAGATCCTATTTACAATAGGTCCATATCCACTGGAATGTGAGCCAAGACCAAGAATATGTACAAGCTGGGGTACACAATTCCATCCACCACATTCACCAACACCCAGAAAGTGCTTTGCCAGACAGTACATTATCTGTGAAGAGGATGTGTGCTGTACGACCCAGTACATGAATAGCAGAATCCCTGGGGTGAGAGTAACCACTCTTGCTCATGACCCACATGCCTCCCTTTCAGGAAAACTTGTGGCGAGGTGAAAAGAAACTGACTGCTAGTCACGGCAAGAGTTCTACTCTCTGCTTTGTCATTGGCTGGCTGTCTGTCTTTGGATCCATTTCTGCTTAAGATTGGATCAAGGCACAGTATAGGAGAGAAGGTCCTGTCAGGGAAACAGCATCCATGACACCAAGTTCAACAAAAGGAATTTTTAAAAATCAGTCCGTTATATAGCTTGCAGAACTAAAATTGCAAATGAGAGAGTGAAACAACCCTGAGATTAGCGATTACAGGGAGCTGTTACCAACCTGGGGCTAGAGAGAGAAAGGGAGGAGGTAGTGTTACCAAGCCCAGGGCCAAGACCACCCTGGGGACGGTATAACTAGGGAAGGGATTGCCCAGTGGGGGCTGATGCAGACCCTGCTTGAGATACTGCTCAGAACAGAGAATGATGGGAGAAGCACCTGGCTTCCCAAATTCTCTTGCTTACCAATCTCTTGCCAGTACCTCTCATTCACCCAGAAGTCAAAGGACAAGGGAGCAGTGGTGTGGAGCGATACACCCCAGATAAACATGTTTTCACCTTAATCTATTCCTGTAGGTGTGAATTCATTATAAGTAGGACTCTTTTTTCACCTTTTCCATTCCAAGCACCTCTCCAAAGACTACAAAACATGGAATCTCACTGCTCTGACAGCTAATGGAATATGTCTTCTTGTGTTTTAAAAACTCTGGATTTAATTATTAATACAATAACTATCAATCAAAGCTCCATGGGATACTCAATAAGTTTTTAAGACTTCAAAGAGATACTGAGACTGAAAAGTCCTACACGTCTGAAGTCACAAACTTGCAGGCAGACTACTACCAGTATACTGCCACTTGGTATTCTGCCTAGTGTGAAACAACTCACTTTTTTTTGTGGTACATTTGCTACAATTAATGAAGACATATTGAAGCATTGCTACTAACCATGGTCTAAAGTTGACACTATTTTACACTTTCCACCACACAATTTTATAGGTTTTGACAAAATGTATAATGGCCTGTACCCATCATTGCAATGTCACGCAGAATGATTCCAATTCCAAAAATGCCCCATGTTACACCTCTGCTTCCCTCTCCCTTCCCTCAAAATCTCTGGGTGATCACTATCTTTATATCAATGTTACAAATTCCTCCATTACCAGCAGAATAATAATAAGTCTTCTTTAGCCCATAGTTGCATTGCCCCCTTCTGTTTGTTCATTCCTCAATCTTGAGGATTTGGGGATGGTGATGCCCAATCTACTTCCAAGTGAGAGAGGGCTTAGATACCATGAGGCAGATGGATGGAACTGTCTTGCTTGCAGTTGTAGATACTCTCTGTTTTTTTGGGATGGGCATTGTCCATCATCATCCTTTTGTTAGTTTTCCTGGGTGAGTTCGATGAACTAGAGAGTAGGTGTTGGCTGCAGCTCTGCTGAGATTCAGGACTCACCCAGCATATGAACAGCCAGAAGATTTAAGTCTTTGGGACACATATTTAACAGGTATACTACTAATTATAGGTTCAAATAAAAGGGACAGAAGAGCCATGTATAGGAAAATTATAAATGAGTCTAACTCCAATATATTGAGAGAATAGGTTATCATATATTTCAAGGTAAGGCCCACTGACAGGTGCTAAATTCCTGGGATTGTCTGCCCTCCCTATAGTGTCTAGATGTTTGTAGAGCTCCCAGGAGTTCCCTGCTTGAGTCACTGTTTACTGTGGCAGTCAGTGAGAGCCTCCTGAGACGTGCATAAGTGTAGTCTCTGGAATGACCTCCTGACTCACTTTGAAATCTCTTAACCATAAAAACTTATTTGTTTTTAATATTTACCCCTTTTGGTCAAGGTCTTTTTTCAAATGCATCACCAGTTGTCATGTAGTAATAATCCCTCAGTGCCAGGGAGGCTCATCCCTGGGACTCATGTCCTGGGGGGGGAAGGTAGTGAGTTTATATCCTGAGTTTGGATAAATAAGACCTTTTGATGAGGTTACCTCAATTAAGGTGTGGTTCACCTGAATCAGGATAAGTCTTAATCCTATTACTGGAGTCCTTCATATGTGGAATGAAATTCAGACACACAGAGAGAAAGCCACAAGGGAGCAGCCAAGAGCTGAATATCAATAGAAACTGGAGAAGAAGTGAGGGACTAAGAGATACCAACATATGCCTTGCCATGTGACAAGCTATGGACCAAGGATCATTGGCAGCCAGCCTCAGAATGCCAAAGTTTTTTGGGTGAAAGCATTGCCTTGGTGACGCCTTGGTTTGGACCTCAATCCTAGCCTTGAAACCATGAGCCAATAAATTTCCATTGTTTAAGCTGAACAATTACATGGTATTTGACTGAGCAGCCTTAGAAACTAAAACAGATTTTGGTACCAGAAGTGGGGAGCTGCTATTGCAAATACTAAAAATGTGGAAATGGTTTTGGAATTGAGTAATGGGTAGAGGCTGGAAGAGTAGTGAAGTGCCTGATAGGAAAAGCCTATATTGCTTTGAAGAGACTGTTGGTAGAAATGTGGATGCTAAAAGTGCTTCTGATGAGACCTTAGAAGGAAATGACAAATGTGTTATTGGAAACTGGAAGAAAGGTGATCCCTGTTTTAAAGTGGCAGAGAATTTGGTGAAATTGAGTTCTGATGTTGGATGGAAGGCAGAATTTGAAAGCAATGAATTTGTATATTTAGCTGAGGATATTTCTAAACTAAGTGTGGAAGGTGTAGCCTGGTTTCTCATTGCAGCTTGTAGTGAAATGAAAGAGGAAAGAGATAAGCTCAGAACTGAACTCCTGGGCACAAAGAAACCAGAAATTGATGGTTTGGCAAATTCTGAGCTTCCAGAAAGCAAGTCCCCAGAGAATAATGCTCCATGTGAGGGTTTAACTGAATATGGAACCAGTCATTCATTTCAAGGGAAGTCAAGATTGGAGATGCAGTTATGCAGGGAAAATCTATGGAAGGCTCTGTTGTCTGATGGTTCGATCCCTGTGAACTACATGCAAGGCTGACAAGTTTTTTGGGAGCTTCGTATAAGTGGAACCACTGCCAGTCTGAACTGAAAGGGACAGAGAAGAGATGAATTAGAGGAAGAATGACTTCAAGGGAAGAAACATGGAAGCAGTGGTCTGGACTGAATAGATCTCCTCAAGCCAAGAGAGCAAGCTCATGTGTGTGGAAAGGGCAAGTCTTCCTTGGTATTTGGAGAGGGCGGGCCTTCTGCCCCCTTGTTCAGGGAGAATACTGCCACCCTAATACTCAGAACTGCTGTGGTCTGTGCCCCAGCATTCACAAAGAGCCTGACCACCACCTCAGTGCTCAGAGATGGTGGGCCCTATGTCCCAGCATTCAAGGACTACTTGGCCACCATCCTGTTGCTTGGAGAGGATGGAGACTTCACCCCAGTGTTTGGAGAGCATGGTCCCTGCTCAAGCACTTGGAAAGAGTAGAACTGCTGCTCCATCAGGCCCAGAGGATAAAACATTCATCTATAAATGACTCTCAGATCTTGAAAATCAAAACACCTGGGAAATGTCACTTCTAGGTGTTAGCCCCTGTGACATAGAGCAGAACATGGGAAGGTAAGTAACAGGTTGAAGGATAAATACCAATGACCAGCACAGTGGAGCTCCTTGACCATCCCATTATGTCCACCAGCCCCCACAATCTTCCTCAATAAACAATCCAGTTTTCAAAAGGCATTCCACACAAGTTCATAATTTTTAAAAATTCACTAATCCCTTCTTCCAATCAAAGTGCAACCCTTAAGTTACCCCATAGAAATTCTAGAGCTGGTGTCATTCCTGTCATCTCCAGCCTCATTCTACCAATCTGTAAAGTAAGGAGAGCAGTGATGCATCAGGCCTCTGATTTCACCCCCTCTCCAAACCTCTTCTTGCTCAGACATCACAGTTTGGCTCTGACAAAGCCCCAGAATTGAATTGCCATGTGGAGCCAGACTTGGCCAGTCAATCATTTTTCATGCGATTCTTGAAGGTCACCAAAGTTTGAGGTTTTCAATCACAAGCAAGCTGAGTGTGATAATAGAGGGGAACTGCCAGGAAATGACAAGTGGTAGGCACAGTCCTTCTAGGCTGGGGCATGTCCCAGCTGCAAAGATGAATGTGCTCGATCTCCTTTGGCTGGCACCAAGCTGTCAGCCCTTGATAAAGAGCTCACCAAACATTTTGCTGTTATGAACAAGGATAAATGGGATAGGATTTTAGCTCCATTTAAAGCACACTACCTGAGAATAATATGAACAGGTAAGGTGAGTTGGGAGGCCCTGAAGGACAGGAGTTACTCATGTGTCCTTCCTGCTGTCTCATCCGTATTTTCCCTCCTGTCCTCTCATTTTCCCTAAAACAATCAGTCCTGTTCATCTCAGCAAGAAGGAAATCCAAGGGGAATGAATGGCAGAGAGCAGACTCTGAGGTACATTTACTATCCTCAAACCCAGAACAGACACCAGGGGGGAGATTAGGTTGGAAACAGACTGTGGAGGCCTTGAAAGCCCTTTGGAGAAGTTTGGGCATGTTTCTGAGAACAGGGGAACCATCAGCTGTTTTTGAAGAGGGGAGTCAAGTGATAACAGCAATATTTCAAGAAGAAAAATCCAGTAGCACTGTGTTAGGTAGACTGCAGAGGGTAGAGGTAGGGTGGCTAAAGGCAGAAGGACCCTTAGGAAGGAGTTTTAGAAATCCTCACATGTGCTAAGGAGGCAGGAGCCAGAGTAAGGATGGTCAGGGCACAAAGAAAATGTTGGATATGAGGAGATTGTTGGATCTTCAGGGCACAAGCAGTGGTTTCAAAGATGACTCAAAGGTTTTGAGGCCCAAGACTGCATTGACTGACCGGAAATGGGAGAACTTTGGTTTATTTTTAGTGTTGAGTCCTAGACTTGTTGAGTTTATATTGACAGCGAGAGATCTAAGTAGATGTTCACACCACGCATTGGACCCGAGGGGAAAAAGAGCAATAGATTGACTGGTTTTAGAAAGGGCAGCTGATGTTGCAAAATTCTTAATGAAGGAATAGTAGAGATAAAAATTAACTTGGTCTGATACCCAGAAAGAGCAATAGGAAGTATCCCCATGTGATGTGGTCCCCAACTTGATATATTCAATCTCTAAAAGGTGTCTAGAGATCTTTTTTTTTTTTCACTCTCACCGTTTTTGTTTTTTTCATTTTTTTGTTTTGTTTTCAGTTTTGGTTTTGTTTGTTTGTTTTTGAGGTACTGGGGCCGGGATTGAACCCAGGACCTTGTATGCAGGAAGCCAGTGTTCAACCACTGAGCCATATCGGCTCCCCTGAGTTGGTATTTTTTGTTGTTTTCTTGTTGTTTGTTTTTTTTGTTTTGTTTTTAGGAGGCACCAGGAACTGAACCCGGGACCTCCCATGTGGAAATCAGGCTCTCAACTGCTTGAGCCACATCTGCTCCCTCACCCTCACCCTTTGTCTCTCACCTCAATATCAAATACTTGGGACTGGCATCACTGTTTAATTAGAAGGCCTGGCCAGGCTAGGGATCTCTCTCAGTAATCCATTTGGGTCTCTCAGGATTACAAAAGGAATTCTCCTTGGTATAATCTACCTACCTGGCCAGGTGATTGAGGAAAATTAGAAAGCCAGCTTCCTGAGCAGCCTCAAAGTAGAATGGACACCCATGAGTGGGACTTGACCTCGTGCCTTCTCTCTAAGAGAAGAGGGTGGTGTTGTCCAGATGCATTGGCCCAAGGCCAACAGCTTGCTGCCTCCCCTTCTCCTGCTGAAATGTTGTGATCTGCTCGGAGTTACATCTCTGAGTAATCTGAGATTTTTAGAGTGGGGGGGGGCAATTTTAATCTTATGGGAAAAGAAAAAAATCAAACAGATTAAAACCCAAATCCCTCTTGAGGGAACAGTATGTACAGGGGATTAAACAGCACTCAAGTCTTGAGTATACTCTTGCTCTTGGGGTTAGGGAGGAGTTGAGGGGGACCCTCTCAAAATTTTTGTTTTGATATTTCTCTTTTGGGTGTTTTATTTATTTATTTTTATCATTGAGTGGATCACAGTGTGGATTTAGAGTTTTTAGGACTGGGGAAGCCTTGCTAGAAGAAAGGAGAAAAGTGCTAAGCAGTCTGGAGGCACCCCTGCCTGGTTGGGCTTCTCTCTGAGATTTCCTAAAATGCCCTCCCCCTCCACTCCCTTTTTCTGGTGGACAGATTCCTATTCATCATTCAGTATCTCTCTCTGGAGCCAGAATGCCTGGGTTCAAAGCTAAGCTCTGTTTGTTTACACATCTAACTCCCAAACCAGAATCCAAGCCCCTAAAAGGAAGGGTCTACACCCCATTCTTCTTTGAATCCCCTGTAGCCAGCACAGTGCCTGGCACCTAGGGAGTTCTCAGTAAATCCCTGATGAATGACTAAGGAGCTGAGAGAAAGCATCAGTTCTGGATCCAAGCTGCCTGGTTTTGAATCCTGGTGCTACCACAGACTAGCTGTGTGACCTTGGGCAAGTTCCTTAACCCCTCAGTGCCTCAATTTCTTCATCTGTAAAATGGGATAATAACAGCACCTACCCCATAGGGTTGATGTGAGGATTAAAGAAGTTCATATATGTGTAATGTTTAGAACAGTGACTAGCACAGCAAGAGCACTCAATAAATGTTAGTTGTTACTATCAGCGCTTTCACTGGCACCTCAGATGAATTACTATCCATCATTTTTTAAAGAGCTGCCCATTAAACATAATGGGTTGGTTAATATTTCCTCTTTGATGCCGTGGTTTGTGAGGAATTGGCGATCATACGAATTAATGATCACACAAACAAATTATAATTCAGGATTTCCTACAGTAATTTGGCCCAGATATAAGATGAGCCCTAGAGAGCCAAATTGGCTCATTTATCTCTGCTACAAGAAGCTCCCGTGGTGAAGGGGAATCATTCACCAAGAAGCACTATCCACGAGGGAATTTGTTTCCGAACAACAGTTGGGCTGTTTTTCAACCTTAGCTTCAGGTGATGCATTTTAATTTTGTCTCAGGCTGAAGGAGGGGTGGAAGTTTTACCCAAAAAAATGTGCAGGCAGTGGCAGAAAAGAAGCATTACAGGATACATGGAAAGTGGTGGCCACCAGAACTGATGGGTACGTCGCCAGAGCTAGCTCGTGGCCGGGTCACCTGGCAACAGCCTTTAGTTCTGGGAGTTTAGGGCTGAGGTCTCAAGGACACCTCCTATACCTCAGAATACCTATTTGTGGTGCACACCTAGCCTGCCAGCTGTGCACATTCACATAAGCATCTCCAGATCAGGACCTGTGACTCACCACACCGTGTCTTTGGCTGCAACAATATCAGCTACCATGTGTGGAGTGTTTGGGGCTGTTATACAGTCTGCTAAGCACCCAACAGAGATTGCCTCATATTCTCCTCACAAAAATCCTACGAGGCAGACGCCAAGCCCTGTATTACAGATGAGCCAACTGAGGCACAGTGACTGCCCATGTACACACAGCTTATCAGTGGTGGAGCCAGGCTTGGACGCCAGAGAGTGTGACCCTCAGGCTTGCATGCTTACACACTACACTCGTTGCCTTCTGCAGGACATTATGTGCAAACAGCAGCTGCTTAAAAATTTTCTTGCATGATGGATGAATGAATGAATCAATCAATGGGGCACCTGTTATGATGAAGTCCTCCTAAATCTCCCCTCACTGGCATCTGGACTCTAAGGACAGCCCACAGGTAGTAAGATAAGTCTCTGTCTTCTCCATCCTTGCTTTGGATGATGAGAGGAATCCTTTGGCTTCGAGTGTCCTTGAACGTTGGGCCTGCCTTGGAGTCCTCCTTGGCTGCTGGGTGAAGAAAGGTGTTCACTAGCACAGGGGGAGAGGCACCCAGAAAGCCAGGGAATACCTGCTCACCTGTCACCTGGAGTTTTGCAGCAACATCCGCTTCAGACTGCGAATCCATCTAGCAGTCATGGAGTCACTGAAATGGCAGTCTTCAGATTTCTAATACACTACCCCTTTTTGAAAAAGCCACAGAACTCTTAATCTGCTTTAAGACACTCCGTTTCTCCTTTGCTTGCCAATGGAACAAGCACAGTGGCTTTCAAGTTATTTCAAGCTAATCTTCCAAGACACAACCACAGACAGAGTCTGAGGGGGCCAAATAGAAAGTAGGTCATTAGACCCAAAAGCCCTGGCTGGAGCCAGCTGCAGTGACAGATAACCTGACAAGAAGCAAGAGCCACAGGATTTCTGATGAGAAATGAGGACTCACTCCAGTTCCCAAACCCCCCCACCCTGCATCATCAGCTGCTGCAGGTGACCCTGTTCAAGGGATGTCCCCCTTCCCTCCCCCAGCTCACGATGAATAAGCATTTGGTCCGTCCACCATGTTGGAGAGAGTTGGGCAAGCCCCTCTTTTGCACTGGAAATTCACTAGGTGAAGAATCGCAGCTTTGTATCAGCCCCATCTCCCAGGGCTGTGCAGATCTGCTCCTGATTAGATTCTAGCAGCTGGGCACAATCTCGTTCCTCGCCTCTGAAAAGGATGTGGGGGGAAATAAACAATGGAATTTGCCATGTTAATATTCTCTGCAGCCTGCCAGGCGTGGGTTGCATACTAAACATGATTGAACACTCATCCACCCAGAATCAGGAGGTGATCTTGGCCTCCGGAGGGTGAGAATGAGCTGGTTTAAAAGAGAAAGCCCCTCAGCTAACAGCCACAGGGTCTCCTCCCTCCATTCTGATTCCCCAGTCTGCCCTGGGAGAAAGGAGGTCTCTTGCAGCTGCCCAAAGGGCAAAGGAAAATGGGGTGTGGTTGTCCAAGAGTAATCACTGGCGTCTGGGGGTTAATAAGTCCCAAGCCCCAGACGGGGGAGTGAGGCAACAGCCCAGTGCCACGAGGAAGGAAGCCCTTGCGAGCTTATTGGACAGCTCAGTATTATTAACATTGACTATTTATTAAATACCTGCTGTGGATCAGGTGCTGCGTTAAAGACTTCACAAACACTGTTTAATTTTAAAGTTATGTTCATTACAAAAGAAGCTCATTATTTAAAAAATAATATAGATGAGCAAAATGGAAAATTAAATCCCCTGTAATCCCCTCTTCCAAGGATAATCACGGTTAACCTTTTGGCATATATACCAAACAATAACCCTAGGAGGTATAGATATTATTTTGTAGTTGAGCAAATTCAGATCTAGAAAGGTTAAGTATCTAGACAAAAGGCACTGAGCTGGTGGAGTCAGGATTTGAACTCTGGTTCTTTCATTCGACAAATGATCATTGAGAACTTAACATAAAGTTAGGCACTGTTCTGAGAGTGGGATGGCAAGGTGAGGAATAAGGCAGACAAGGTTTTGTGCCATGAAGTTTACAATCCAGTGGGAGAGACCATCAATACACAAATAAGTGATTTCTGAAAGTACCATGAAGAAAATAAAAATAAGGCAAGTTTTGTTAAATGACTGGCCTGGGGAAGGGAGTAACTTGGAATGGGTCAGAGAAAGGTTCTTTGAAGAAGTAGCATTTTAATTTTTTTAAACAAATCCTTAAGCAGTGTTTGTGTGCCAATCACTTCTTTTAAATGTTAATGCATTTAAGCCTCATAACAACCCTATGATGTGGGTCTTATCATTCTTAGGTTACAGATGAAGAAACTGGGGCACAGAGGGGCTAAGTAACTTCAAAGGTCACACAGCCAGGAAGTGGTGAGGCCCAAGATTTGAATCCAGGCAGTTTGGCTCCAGAGTCATGCTTGAGACCACTATTCTCCACTGCCTGTGTTTAAGCTGAGGTCTGAATGGCCAGGTGTTATGCATGCAAAGATCTGGGGACTCAAGTAGCAGGGATAGCAACCTCTGAGGTAGGAATGTGCTTAGCAGCTCTGAGGATCACAAAGAATGCTATCAGTCCATCCCACCAGATTACAGAGGGCTTCATAGGCCAGAGGAAGGTCTTTGGATTTTATCTTAAATGTAGTAGGAAAAACTGGAGGTTTTTCAACAGAGAAGCAACTTAATCAAATCTTCATTTTAAAAAGCTCCCTTTGCCTTTGTACGGAGAACAGATTTTAGGGGTGGCAAGTATGAGAGGACCCATGGACCAGTTAGGGGTCCAGACTGGAGATGAGGGTGGCTTGCATGAGAGAAGTAGCCAAGGAGATGGACAGAGGTGGAAAAAATTGACCTGTGCAAAATTATACTTTTTCCACTAAACTGCGCTGCCTTTTAGAAAAGCATTTTGGCAAAAACTTCTTGTTAAGCAAGGGAAGACCACCTTGTGGGGTTGGGTGGGAGGCATGAAAAGGATAGAGGCTGTTCCTTTATAAGTCATGGGAGCGAATCAATGAGGGCGTTTATCTGGCAGCTACAGATGACAAAGGCATAAAAATAATACTGCTTAACACTTAGGGAGTAGCTAGTAAGTGCCAAGCTCTGTTCCAAGACCTTTCTGTATACTAACACATCTAACGGTCACAACAGTCCTATGAGGGATGTGTGATGACTAATCCCACTTTACAGACAGGTTAAGTCAAAGCTCCCCAAAGCCACATAGCCATGAAGTAGCAGAGCCTAGACTTCAACCCAGGCTTGCTGACTCAGGGAAGCTGTTAACCACTACACTTCCCTGCCTTTGAGGGATGTTCATTGATCCAGCCAACAGCCTAGAGAACTGCCGGGTGGCAGGTGAGTATGTACACAGCAACGGCAGCAAGGGCCTTCCATTATTGTCTAATAAGATTGATTTTCGCCTTTTTAAAAAATTAAGAGTACTGATAGTCCTTCTTTCAATGCTGGATTTCACATAAACCCCATTTGTGCAACCCACGGCTCACCCCAGCAGTTCTACATCCAGTTTCAAGAAGGAGCAGGCAGCAGTACTAGAGGCCAGCTGGGTATCAAGTCTCTAAGGCTGAGGATCATGCCAAGGCAACTGGGACACTTGGTCAACTTGAATCAAAATAATTGAAATAAATTCTTTTTAAGTCACTCTTCTCAACCAAGTAATCTATGACTTAAGATGGTGAAAATTATAACCCAAAACATAACTCTGAGCTAAAGAGTTAGCTCATCAGAGGCAGCATATTAAATAGCCTCTCTCTGATGAAGATGACATTTCTGTCTATTAGCAGGTGAGGATAGAAAGTGAAAGGAAAATCTTAGTGAATAATAAGAAATATACTCAAGAAGCTTACCTTTTGGAACAAATATGCTTGGCAAGAGCCATCTTTCTATTTACATACTTGCCTTAGTTGCTAGGGAAAGTCTTCCAACCAATGAGATAATAAATTTCACCATCATCAAATACCATATATTTAATAAGTATATATTATAATGCCAGCCCATGCTGGGAAAATGATGTAGAGAAGATACATGTACATTTAAGATTTATGTCTTCTCTCCTAGAAGTTTATAATCTAACCGGAAAAATAAGCCATATACATTTATTGTACAATTCAAAAATTCAAAGGAGTAAGATTCACGCCAAAAGTGCTAAAGAAGGGTCTAGGAAAGACTTATCACACCTGCTTGGGCTCATTAGGCAAAGCTTCCCAAAGGAAATTGTATTCCATTTGGGCCTTGAAGGATGCATGGATTTGGGGATTTGATAAGGAGAGAGGAAGGGAGAAACTTCCAGGCTGCAAAAGCACAAGGGATGTTCATGGGATGACTGCAGAACAGTCTGACAGAGTAAAAAGTGTATGAAGGAGACTGAGGGAGAAAAGGCTGGATTTGTCAATTTGGGCAAGATTGAGGGGCATTGTTTGGCCACCCTAGAAATATGCCCCACCCATGAGCTGCTGGTCACCCGATGGCAAGTCAGGAGAGGTGAGTGGACCCATTGCAATAAATTGCAATAAACTAGCAATTATTCAACTGACTACCCAGACTCCAGCATGTGAGAGTAGCTTAGTAAATATTTATTAAAATAATGAAAAAATGCATGAAGTAGACTCCAGTCAAAAGTGCAGGTGGCAAGTGATATTTGACAGAGGCATCCAGGGGACACATTAAGTCACTCTTTCTCTAGATTCACCATCTTTTTCCCTTTTCCCTACTTTAATTTTCTTCGTGGCCCACATCACCTAACTTTAATCAATGTGGTTTTGTTTTTTTAAATTGTTTGTCTTTCCCTACCAGAATAAAGCTCCATGGGGGTGGGCCTAGGCTTCGTTTGTATCACTTAACACCTATGACAGCAACTGACACATAGAGAGCCCTCAGTAAATACTTGTTGATTAAATGCGTTTGTTTTCTTCCATGGTGGGTCCCTAAAACACTACAAATTTAGATTAAATCAACTTAGTGTCTTAGTTTGCCTGAACTGCCATCGCAAATACACAAACTGGTTTTAAGTTTGGCTTTAAGGACAAGAATTTATTGACTCACAGTTTCAGATGCTAGACTTCCAAAATCAAGATATCAGCAAAGCTTGCCCTCTTCCCAAGGCCTGCAGGGCTCTGGCCCTGGCTGCCGGCAGCCCCTGGGGTTCCTGGGCCTCCATCTCTGCTTCTGGTCAGAGGCGATGCCCCTTTCCCACTGCTGTGCTTTCTGGGTCCCCTATATAAGGCCTTCAGGAACCCAGACTGAGATCCACCTTCATTCACTTGGGATTATACCTTCACTAAAAGTAACATCTTCAAGAGGTCCCCTTTACAATGGGCTCCCACCTACAGAGACAAGGATTAAGATTAAGACCGTGTTTTTTTTTCCTGGGGTACGCAACTCAATCGACCACATTCAGTACTCAGATTTATATAATGGAAGAATTATATACTATGCTTTTCAATTTATAATGAGTTTTTAAATGTATCATCTCATTTGCTTCTTGCAACAATCCTACCAGGTAGACAGAGAAGAACTCAGTTTAAGAGCCATTTTATTTTATTTTATTTTAAAAGATACTTAGATTACATAAATGTTACACAGAAATATAGGGATTCCCATATGCCCCACTCCCCACATCTCCCACATTCTCCCACATAAACAACATGCTTCATTAGTGTGGCATATTCATTGCAATTGATAAACGCATCCTGGGGCATTGCCACTGAGCATGGACCATAGTTCACATTGTAGTCTACACTCTCTCCCACACCATTCTGCAGGCTATGGGAAGATATATAATGGCCTATATCTGTCATTGCAATGTCATTCAGGATGATTCCCAAGTCCCAAAAAAAAACCCATACTACAATGGTTTTTCCTTCTCCCTGCCCTCAGAGCCTCCAGTGACCACTGGCTCCACATCAATGCTGTAATTTCTTCCATTGTTAGAATCACAATAAGTCTATAGTAGAATACCAGTAAGTCCACTCCAATCCATAGTTCATTCCCCAGACCTGAGGATTCTGGGATGGTGATGTCCACTCTACCTCTAATTGAGAGGGGGCTTTAATCCTACACAGCCGGTGGGTGGGACGCTCTCGTTTGCAGTTGTAGGCTCTCCTGTTTCCTTGGCATGGTGGTTGTCAATCTTCATCTCCTTGATAGTCGTCCTGGGTGAGACCAATGAACTGGAGAGTAGGTGTTGAAACTTTGCTGAGGCTCCGGGCCCAGTTGGCACATGGACAGCCCAGAGATTCCAGTCTCTTGGACATAAAACTACAAACTCCAGCACCAAGTATATGTTTAAATAGAAGGGACAGATGAGCCATGTGTAGGGAAGCCATAATTGAGTCCAACTCTGTCACTCTCAGGAGCACAAACTCCAAAGTTGGGCCCACTGGCAAGGCACCAAACTCCGGAACTATCCATTTTAGAGATGTTGAAACTAAGGTTCAAAAAGTTTGAGCATGATTGAGCTCACGCAGGGACAACTGGGACTCAAACTCAGATCTTCTAAGACCTTACCTAATGCTCCTTTCACTACACCCTGCTGTCTCCCTAATGGTTTTACTGAGTTATTATTTAATAATCCTGTTGTGGGTCAATAAACAAATAGCCCAACAAAGAATATCTCTGTAGTATCTGCTAAATTCCTGCTGAGGACATTATATACTGATAATCAGAGTCCTTTATATTAAGAATCTATGGGAATTTAGTGCCACGTACAAGTCTGGATTGCTTGAAAATTGATGTTTCCTCTTATCAAGCAGAACCTTATAAATTATGGGATTTCATTTCTTGTCTTGGCTGTCAGGAAGCACAGAAATTGAATTAGTGTTTAATTACAGTAATAATCTAATTTTTGGTTCAATACAATCCTCCATTAAAATCCTCTCCTTCTACACATGATTTCTGATCTTTATTTTCATTTTAACCAATTGTTTATATGGATGTGCAGTTTTGATTATGAGCTGCAGAAAATCCTTTTTAGAAATAACCATGGTAGGTTGTAGAAGATAAATAATAACTAGCATTTATCAAATGCTTTCTATATGTCTGGGGCCATTCTATATACTTTGCATGTAATAACCCATTTCATCACCAAAAAATGAAATTTTATATCACCAGAGAAACTATTATAATATAGTGTAATGATATTAATATTCTGAATTTTGACAGAATATGACACATGCCTTCTCCCCATTTCCTCTGCTACCACCCTGGTGCAAACCTCCATCACCTCGATTATTTCAATAATCTCCTAACTAGACTTCCTGCTTCCACCCTTGCCCAATTCCATCTGTTCCCCAGAGTCTAAAATTATCCTGCTAAAACAAGAGTCAGATCATTTCACCCCTCTGCTCAAAGCCCTCCAATGACTTCCCAGCTCACTCAGACTAAATGCCAAGGCCCTTTCAAGGACCCACGAGTCCTACAAGCTCTGGTCCCCTGTTAGTTTCTGGCCTCATCCCCTAATACTTCCCCCTCCCTCTGCTACTTGGCCATCCTGGTCTGCTTACCATTCCTTGACCATTCCAGGAACAGAGTCTTTGCACTGGCTGTTCCTCAAGCCTGAATGCTCTTCCTTCAGATCTCTGCCTGGCTTGTTCTTTCATCAGCTTCGAGGTCAATAGTCACCTGCTCAGTGGCAACTTCCCTGCTCACTCTGCCAACCCCTCCCTCAGCACTTCCTGTCCTCCTCGCTTCATTTTTCTCCTGTAAGAATAAAACTAACAGTGTTTATTCCACTTCTTTCTATTTTATATATTACTGTGTCTCACCCTAGAAGGTGGGCTCTCTGAAGACAGGCATTTTTGCCTAGCTCATTCTTTGCTACATTCTAATCAACCAGAACAATGTTTGGTAAAGAGTAGGTGCCTGATACATATTTTCTGAATCAAGGAGTCAGTTTGAAGGAAGGGGCATATTTTCCTACGAACATACCATATTTTGCTGCAAGTATAAAAAATGCACACAAAGAAAATAGTTACTATAATTATTAAACTTGTCCCCAACCGCTTCCTTCCATCCACCTTCTAAAACTATCATGTAAATTGAGTTAACATTTGACTGGTTGTAGAGAATGTGATTATCTGTGCAACTTTTGATATGTGCATTTTTTTTTCAGATTTAACAGGGCATCTTTGGCAGGTCAAGCTGATGCTCCAACATTGCTCCTCTTGCCCCAATAGCCCCTTCTCCCAGGACCTTTTTCATTTATCAATATCCATTGGTGCTTTTGTTTTGTAACTAAATGAGGTGGGATAGTTGGGTTTGGAAGGGTGGGAGCTAGGAGCAGAGGAGGGAAAAGAGAGGGACAATGATATTAACAGGGACCGTGCCTACATGTTCATTACTGCACCCCCAGCTTCTGGGGAAGTGCCAGGCACATAATAGGTAATCAGTATAAATTTGTTGATTGAATGGTTCATCTGGCCCATTGATTCAAGTTTGAGTATTTAAGGCTGGAAAGATGAAGACCTGAAGAGAGTTCCCCTCATTTGTGCTTAGAGGACCAGCAACTTTGGAAGCTTTGGTGGGTGGCACCTCTGAATCAACACTGACATTTAATTATGAATCATGGGCGCAATAATGCTTCTTCAGAGGGCTCTGGGCAGTAGACATGGGCAAGCCGAAGACACCTCACAGTGACTGTAGCTGACAGATTGGGGGTGGGGGGACACACATGAAACACCCACTTGGGAACTCCCAGAAATAACAGGACACTTTGAGGGAGACAGGGTATGTGACTCTATCAATATCCATAGGCTGGTGAGGCTAGGTTTGAATTTCATGCGGTATCACAGAATTAGGATTTGGAAAGAGCTTTCGTCATTCATCCAGAAGTTTTTTCCATCTCATGGTAGTACCAAAACACATGAGAACAGAATAATTATTCTCTCCTTTCTTTCATATGTGAGTCTTTGAATTTATCTAGATTGTTGTAAATCCATCTCATCCCCACAGCTATCAGTGTTGAGAATTGCCTTCTCTCAAACTTTCTGGCTCTTCCTGGAGGTTAGAGTTTTGTTCCTCTCCATTTAGTGTGTTCTCGCTGCTGACACTCCTGCCAAGTATCTTCTTGCAGTTTTAATTGCTAGTCTTGGTATGGGGCGGCTCGCCTTCTCCTTTAGAAGAAAAAACCATTAATTTAATTTTTAACCCAATTAAGCTATGAGATCATGAGCTCATGCTCTGCAGGTCAGAGCAATGGGCTTCGGAAACACAAGCAGAAGAGAAATTGCCGACGTTAACATGATTCCCTCTTCCCTATCCAGGAATGACTAACACGGGGTGAGATGATGTTTGTGCCCCAGTATCTTTCTTCAATTAATTAATCAGCAGGTACAAGTTCAAAAAACAAGCTTCTGAAAATGTTGAGAACTTGCTGGCATTCTCGGGAACGCCACGGAAACAACTCAGAAGTTTCAGAGGAGCTCTTTAACTACTGACTGGTTATTCTGATGCTGACCCCTCCCAATTCCCTGACTTTGGAGGAATTTCATTCAGCTTCAAAGAGTTACTCATATAACAAACTGGCCTGTGAATCAGCAGCTTTGCTC